>BDUI01015232.1:17630-27892 GCA_002335545.1 Apodemus speciosus
ATCACCCTAAGTGAGCTAACTCAATCACAAAAGAATACACAGGGAATGCAATCACTGATAAGTGGATGTTAATGAGCCCAGAAGCTCTGAATATTCAAGGCACAATTAGCAAATCAAAAGATTCCCAAGAAGAAGGAAGGAGAGGACCCTGGTCCTGAAAAGACAGGATCCAGTTTTGTTGGAGAGTACCAGAACAGAGAAATGGGGGGTGGGGGTGGGGAGTGGTGATTGGGGAATGGGCAGAGGGAAGAGGACTGATGAGACATATGGTGATGGGGGAACTGGGAAAGGGGAAAGCCTTTGGAATGTAAACAAAGAATATAGAAAATAAAAACAAAACAAAACAAAACAAACAAACAAAAACAAAAAACAAAAAAACCTGTCCCCTGGTAAGAAGCCATTCTGCTCTAACTGCAGCTCCTCCTGTTTTGCTTCATGTTCTCTCTCTTCTTGCCTCTCTCTTGTCTTCCTTGTTATGCTTCATATCATATTATTATTGTTCCTAGTTTTTGTACTTTTAGAGAAGGATATATCACATAGCATTCCAAGCATCTTTTATCAAAAGTTCATAATAAATTCAAATGTAAGTTAAAACCATAAATTGAATGAGAAGCAACAATAAAGTTCTTTACATATATTTCCCTTCAGACTAGTTACCTAACTAAACATTATCTGCCACTAGCTCTGTAAGGCCCGAAGAAAACACGGGGGTGCACCCTGCACCCCATCCCTCGGAAGGCGACACCACACATCACTCACGAGAAATGGTCTCGATGCAACCGCATGAGGTTTTTATTGGGGTTCCAGTATACTGGGATCAACTCGGCTCATAACCACACAGGGCCAGAGGAGATTGATAAGGAATGTACAGCGGAAGGGGTTTTTATATACGGGACACCGCAAAGGTGGAAGGGGCTGGGGGAATTCAGGTAGTCATGAGGCAATGCAACCCATCACAGGGGGCTGGGGGAATTCAGGTAGTCCTGAGGCAGTGCAACCCATCCCAGGGGACTGGGTGTAACTGCATTCCGCAAGATGGGGTTGGGCAAACATTAACTATCTGTAGAACGACCTTTGTGATTATAGAGGTCAGAGCAGGGAGGGGGAAGGTAAGCACTACAGAGCACAGACTTAAAATTTCAAGGCAAGATCTTTCAGCTCCACAGGTTCATTTAAGTTAAGAACTATAATTCTTATGTGTAAGCTATGGTATGTCAAGAGGCAAAGTGTCTCATAAGATTCAAGTTGCTATAGATAAATCCAGTTAATATTTTACCTCCTATCTTTGCAGATACAATAAACTGTTCACTACCTTTGATGACCATTAGTCATCAGATAATGGTTTTACAACATAAAGGAATGTTTTTCTTTATTTAAAATCTGTTTCCTGCCCAATAAGGTAGGCTAAGGCCCAGGAGTTACTATTTTAATTTAATGATAGCAAAAAACGGTGTATCAGCTGCAAAAATAAATCCTGTGATAAAGTCTCTCTAAGCCTTGCCTACCAGAGCTCATCTACTGCAACCCATGCAAAAATGGTCGGCCATCTCAAGAAGGATATCTGATACCCTTTAGCCTATACTAGATGGCTCCTGACATTTATATATAGGAGGCATGAAAGTATGTGTATCAATTTAAGAATTCTATAATATTAGGAAATTTTGAAATCATCAATTTATCTACACAGCATTACTACGTAAGAATACATTTTCATGTTGACTTTTAGAAAATTTGCCCAATAGGTCAGATGGGATAATGCCTAGGAATCATTAGGCTATGTAATAGTAACAGGAAAGGCATATCAACAGCAAGAATCAATCCTTGGATGAACTCTCTGGATACCTAGCATCTTAGAGCTCAAATATCAAAGGCCATGAAAAACGGTGAGCCATATCCAAAAATGTCCCTTGCATATCTTTGCCATTTCTAGATGGCTTCTGACAAGGCCAAAAATTGTTATTGAAAAGTAAACACTCTGAAAAATTAGAGAGACTCAAAACTTCTGGTTCAATATTGCTTTATGCATAGAAAATTATTTTACAACATTTCTGTCTTTGTATTCTAATTATTCTCTGGAGCAGAGAGAATAGCTCAGTTGGTAATATGCTTGCCTTATAAGCAAGCAATCCTGAGTTCTACTGCCTGCAATTCACCTAACACTGTCTTAAAATAAGGAATTCTCTACTAGGATGAGTATTTCTCCCACTCTTGGCTTTCCTTAGTTGCTTGTAGTTCTTTGTGTAGAGGTGAAAACTCCTGTCTTCCCTCCCTAACCCCTGTCAGCATGAGCCTGTCTATTATTTTTGGCTTTATCTAGAGCATATTGTATAACAATAATTAACGAAAAAAGATACCATGAATTTGAAAACAGAGCAAAGTATAATATAAGGAAAGGTTTTCAGGGAGGAAAGAGAAGTGAAATATTTTGTAATTATATTATAATTTTTAAAAAATGCTGTCAACAAATTGGAGAAAGACAACTAACATCATTATAATCTTAACCTCTGCAGCATTATATATGAAGCTAATAATGTGCATATACACTTGGACACAGAGTATCATATAACACTTCCACACAAAAAAAAGTCTTGTTTTCAAGATATTGTGATTTTAAATCCAATGTTTAAGAATCTAATCCTAGATGATTATAATTTTATCAACTGCCTAAAGTCATATACAAACAGGAAGTTTGGTATAATGAGTTATATGCATAAAATATATTAAATAATGTCTAATGTAAAGAACATAAAATTTAGCATTAGAAAAATAAGAATTTGAATTTTGCTTATAAAATTATGTAGAGAATCTATGAAAGTGTTTTTTTTTGTTTTGTGTGAAATTTGCACATGATTCTTAGATAATTTAAATGACCTCATCATAAGAATATGAGTAACAATTTCCTCCTTAGTCATTTTTTATAAATAATAAATTCTATATGATAAATATATAAGTTGAAAATTTATAATATACTTACAGAAAGAAGCTCATTTTGTTCTCTTCTTCAGGAGAGGCATTAGTAATTAATACTCGCGAGAAGGTTGCTAATTAATAAGGTACTAATAAAAGCATAAGAAACATCTAAGCCAACATATGGGCAAACTAAAAAAGAGAAAACAAGCTATCAAGGCTCCCCAGTAGTTTATAATTCTAACTTTTCAAATTCTGAATTCAAAAGTATTGACTTGAGTAATATATGGGATGATCATTTCAACAACAACAATCAGCAGAGATATCCAGCTGGCAAAAGGCAAGAGCAAGACCATAAGCAACAGAAGCCAATATATGTGGGCATTATCAGAATCCAGTTCTCCCAACACAGCAAGCCCTGAATACAACAACACACATGAAAATCAGGAAGTTGACCTAAAATCCTATCTCATGAAGATAATAGAGTTCTTTAAGGCGTATATCAATAACTCAATGAAAGAAATACAGGAAAACACAGGTGAACAGGTGACAGAGTTGAATAAACTGATACAAGACCTAAAAGTGGAAGTAGAAACAATAAAGAAAACACAAATGGAGGCAAACATGGGAATGGAAAACCTAGGAACGAGGTCAGAAATTACAGATGTAAGTATCTCCAACAGATATCTCCAACAGAATAGAAGAGATAGAAGAGAGACTCTCACATGTAGAAGATACCATAGAAGAGATGGACACAACAGTCAAAGAAAATGCAAAATGCCAAAAGCTTCTCATGCAAAACATACAGGAAATTCAGGAGATAATAAGAAGACCAAACCTAAGTGTTATAGGTATAGAAGAGAGCAAGGATTTCCATCTTAAAGGGCCAGTAAAAATCTTCAACAAGATTATAAAAGAAAACTTCCCTAACCTAAAGAAAGAGATGCCCGTGAACATACAAGAAGCCTACAGAACTGCAAATAGGCTGGACCAGAACAGAAATTCCTCCGGCCACATAATAATCAAAACAGAAAATACACTAAACAAAGAAAGAATATTAAAAGCAGTAAGGAAAAAGGTCAAGTAACATATAAAGGCAGACCTATCATAATTACACCAGACTTCACACCAGAAACTATGAAAGCCAAAAGATCCCGAGCAGATGTCCAATAGACACTAAGCAAAAATAAAGGTCAGCCCAGGCTACTATACCCAGCGAAACTCTCAGTTACCATAGATGGAGAAAACAAGATTTTCCAAGACAAAACCAAATTTACACAACATCTTTCTACAAACCCAGCTCTACAAAGGATAATGGGTGAAAAATGTCATTGCAAAGAGAGAAGCTATACTCTAGAAAAAGCATGAAAGTAATATTTCAACAAACCCAAAAGAAGATAGCCATACAAACATAATTCCAGCTTTAACAACAAAAATAACAGGAAGTAACAATCACTTTTCCTTAATATCTCTTAACATCAATGGGACTCAGTTCCCCAATTAAAAGACATAAAGTAACAGACTAGATAAGTAAGCAGGACCCAATATTTTACTGCATACAAGAAACCCACCTCAGTAACAAAGACAGTCACTACCTCAGAGTCAAAGGTTGGAAAACAATTTTCCAAGAAAGTTGTCCCAAGAAATAAGCTGGAGTGGCAATTCTTATATCAGATAATATCAACTTTCAATCAAAATTTTTCAAAAAAGCTAAGGAAGAACACATCATAATGGTCAAAGAAAAAAAATATACCAAGATGAACTCTCAATTCTGAATATCTATGCCCCAAATTCAAGGACACCCACATTTATAAAAGAAACTTTAGTAAAGCTCAAAGCACACATTGCACCCCACACAATAATAGTGTGAGACTTCAACATCCCACTCTCAGCAATAGATGAATTTTGGAAACAGAAACTAAACAAAGACACAGTGAAACCAACAGAAGTTATGGATCAAATGGATATAATAGATATTTAGAGAACATTTCATCCTAAAGCAAAAGAATATACCTTCTTCTCAGCACTTCATGGTACCTACTCCAAAACTGATCATTTAATTGGTCACAAAGAAGGCCCCAACAGAGACAGGAATTTTGAAATAATTATACACATCCTATCAGATCACCATGGTCTAAAGCTGGTTTTAAGTACTTATAAGAAGAAAGGAAAACACATACACATGGAAGATTAACAATGTTCTACCCAATGATAACTTGTTCAAGGAAGACATAAAGAAAGACTTTTTTTATAATTTAATGAAAATGAAGACAAATCATTCCAAAACTTATGGGACACAATGAAAGCCGTGCTAAGAGGAAACCCCATAGCTCTAAGTGCCTTGAAATAGAAAATGGAAAGACCTTACACTAGCAGTTTGACAGCACACCTGAATGCTCTAAAACACAAAGAAGCAGATATACACAAGAGGAGTAGATGGCAAGAAATAATCAAACTCGGGGCTGAAATCAACCAACCAAATAGAAATAAAAAGAACTACACAAATATTCAACAAAACCAGGAGCTGGTTCTTTGAGATAGATAAACCCTTAGCCAGACTACCAGGAGAGCATGGAGACAGTATCCCAATTAATAAAATTAGAAATGGAAAGGGAGACATAACAACAGAAACAGTGGAAATTAAAAAAAAAATCGTCAGATCTTACTCCAAGTCCTTATATGCAACACAATTGGAAAATCTGGACAAAATGGACAATTTTCTAGACATATACCAGGTGCCAAAGTTAAAAAAAAAAAAAAAAGATCAGATAAACAATCTAAATAGTCCCATAAGCCCTAAGAAAATAGAAGAAGTCATTAATAGTATCCCAACCAAAAAGAGGCCAGGACTGGATTGATTCAGTGGAGAATTCTAACCAGAACTTCAAAGAAGACATAATACTGTATGGTATTGGTACAGAGACAGATAGCAAGATCAATGGAATAGAATTAAAAACCCAGAAATGAACCCATGCACCTATGGTCACTTGATAGTTAATAAAGGAGCTAAAATATCCAGTGGGAAAAAGACAGCATTTTTAACAAATGGTGCTGGATCAACTGTAGGTCAGCATGTAGAAAACTGCAAATTGACCCATTCTTTTTTATTTATACAAACCTCAAATCCAAGTGGATCAAAGACCTCCACATAAAACCAGGTACACTGAAGCATATAGAGGAGAAAGTGGAGAAGAGCCTTGAACACATGGGAATTTTTTCTGAACAAAACACCAATGGCTTATGCTCTAAGAACAAGAATCAACAAATGGAACTTCATAAAATTGCAAAGCTTCTGTAAGGCAAAGGGCACTGTCAATGGGACAAAATGGCAACCAACAGATTTGGGAAAAGATCTTCAGCAATACTACATCTGACAGAGGGCCAATATCCAATATATACAAAGAACTCAAGAAGTTAGACTCCAGAGAGTCAAATAACCCTATTAAAACTGGAGTACAGAGCTAAACATAATTCTCAACTGAGGAAACTTGAATGGCTGTCAAGAACCTAAAGAAATGTTCAATATCCTTAGATATCAGGGAAATGCAAATCAAAACAAGCACTCTGGAAATCAGTCTTGCAGCTCCTCAGAAAACTGGACCTGAGGTCCCAGATGCACCACTCCTGGAAATATACGCAAAAGATGTTCCAACATATAACAAGGACACATGTTCCACTATATTCATAGCAGGAAAGAATCCAGATGCATTCCACATTTTCAGTATCTATTTCTTTGTTGAGGGACATCTGGATTCTTTCCAGCTCCTGGCTATTATAAAAAAAGACTGCTGTGATTTCCAGAGTGCTCGTATCAGATTTCAATCCCACCAACAATGGAGAAGTGTTCCTCTTTCTCTGCATCCTTGTTGCTGTCACCTCAGTTTTTTATCTTAGCCATTCTGACTGGTGTGAGGTGGAATCTCAGGGTTGTTTTGATTTGCATTTCCATGATGACTAAGGATGTTGAACATTTCTTTAGGTACTTCTCAGCCATTTGGTGTCCTTTAGTTGAGAATTCTGTTTAGTTCTGTACTCCATTTTTAAATAGTATTATTAAACAAAAATTTTAATTTGCATCTTTGGAGTCTAACTTCTTGAGTTCTTTGTATATGTTGGATATTATCTCTCTATCAGATGTAGGATTAGTAAAGTTATTTTCCCAATCTGTTGGTTGCCATTCTGTCCTATTGACCGTGTTCTTTGCCTTACAGAAGTTTGATATTTTATGGGCTTTTTTCTTTTCTCCATTCAGAGACTTTAATGTCTGCTTCTATATCTTTAGGGGTTACGGAACTGTTTAGATGGTTTTTATCATTCTGATTAACTTTGGTACCTTGTATCTGTCCATTTCATTCAGATTTTCCAGTTTCATTGAGTATAGGCTTTTATAGTAAGATCTAATGTTTTTTGGATTTCCTTGGTTTCTATTGTAGTGTCTCTCTTTTCATTTCTGATTTCTTTATTTGGATACTGTGTTTGTGTCCTCTGGTTATTCTGGCTGAGAGTTTATCAGTAGAACCCTTTGGAAGGGTTAATTGACACATGAATATTCATTAGATTCTTGATGTTTGCAAAGCAGGATAAAATATGTAAAGAGCCAGACACCTTAGGAATTCCATTAAAGATGTTTGGAAGATAAAGGTCTAAAATATATTAATTGCTTTGTTCTATTTTTTTTTATATTTATCAGAAAGAGATGGGTTTTGAATTTAGAACTATTGCTTAATAAATTTAATTTTCACACAGTGATATAAATGAACACATTTACTAGCAAACACAAAAAGCATTAAATGTGTTAAACTTACAGACTTATCGTTTGTATAAAATTCACCTGTGGGTCATTAGCAGTCAGTCATTGTCTTTTATTCTACTCATATTTCCTATGAGACAAGACTGATTACAAAGAACTCTACTGAAAAGAACTATAATATAATCTGTGAATCAGAAAATACTATTTTGCTTGATCATAATATTTTATTCATGTATGTTTGAATATGTCTTCCCAACTTTTTTGAATACCAATATACAATTTCTATAATATCCTCCAGACTATGAAATGTATTTCACACAGATAATCACTTGGATCAAAAATACAAAATCTTACATGTAAGAAAGTCAAGGGTCTATAATTTGCTCACTGAAATAGAAAGGTAACTAATATTGKTTTTTTATCATTGATATATTTAGTGCTGCATTCCAAAATTTTCAAGCATCTAATTGTGAAGGAAGACAATGTTACATGTTTTCAATGTGAAAATTATTTATCAAATACAACAATAGAAAAAAGCCAAACAAAATAAGATGGAAGGAAATGTATCCAGCATTTTTTCAGTAGAAGAATGAAAATTAACTTTAAGACTGGAAGTTAAAATTTATTCAAGTAATTGTAAAAGTGACTTGAGAGCAGCAAAATTTAAAAGAGTACTTTCACACTGATATCAATCATATCAAGGCCAGACACTGAGTTTATTAAATGAACCAGTATAGTGGGAATAGAACCTAATTCTAAAAGAATGTACAATATTAACAAGAAGCTTAAAATGAGAATAATGTTCTTGTTCATGTTTTTTTTTTTTTGGCAGTTGATGGGAATTTAAAAATATAAAAATGGAGTTTAAAAATGATTCCTACCAATTATTAAAAATTATACATTATATTTTAGCTTTGGTCATTTTTTCCTCATGTTTTCTGTTAGAGTTTCTGTCACATTTGCAATGATTTTGGTTAGAAACAATTGATCAACTGAATGAAACAATCGAGAAAAGCTAACCAGAGTAGAAGAGAAGGGAGGAGCAATTATATTGTTTCAATCATTGGACATCTGCCCTTCTCTCATTATTTCTGACCATTCAATTAAGTGTAATGGAAAATACTTTGTGAAATGTGACTTGTCATATATGCCAAACAGAATGTGAAATGCATGAAATTTTATGTCCATTAAACTCACTACAGAGAAAAAGACAGCACATGTGTAGTTGGATATATGTTTACAGAAAGCATCTATGCTTTGTTCATTTCAAACCTGCCACTGTGTGCACTAATGGATTAGTACAGTAAGTAATGAGACTGCATTCTAAATGAAACCACATAATCTAGAAAAAGTTCAAAATCAGAATCATGGTCTCTTTTGTGTTCTTTCTACATTTTACATGAATTTGAGGATGTGGAAAGGAATCCAGAAAGCAATTTACACTGAAAGCCAATGGCAGCTGTGAGAGTAAAGAGATTTTCACAAAGACCATAGTTGATGAAAATTTTCTCAAATATATCTCCCTTTATTGTTTGATAGTTATGATACATATTTCTGGGTTTTATAAAGTTCCTATGAGAAATCATTAAACTCTCTAATTCATTTATTTTTAAATTCAATAAGATTCAATAAAGAAAGTTAAGATTCCTTATTTTTGTGTCTATTGATGTAAGGCTAAGGATAAAGTCAGTAATATGAAGATAATGGAAATGAGCTAGAATAAAACTAAATGTCATCACATCTTAATTTTTAAAAAGGCATTCAGTAGATAAGCGGTATTCAGAAAGCTGTAAAATATGCCCTTTGCTTACAAGAAAAAGGTCAATAGTGTGATAAAAATTTGAATAGGTTCGATTTGAATGATATTAGTGTCTAAAATAAGGTGCCTTGCATTATTTGAATACATATATAACTATTGTGAGCTGAAATAGCGATTTTAAACCTTATACATTCTATTGTAATGCTTTGGAAAATTAAATAAGTGATGAACATAAACTTAGGAACCAAGCAAATCACAGTAGATATAAGCACATTTTGGTATCTATTCAACTCCTCTTGTAAAATGTATGCATCCAGTTCCAAAAAGAAAAGATCACAGAGGCACAAGGTCCAATCCCAAGTCTACAGAACTCTCTCTGCTCAATGAGCTGTTTGGAAATTTTCCATGGCAATGGAGCTTCACTGCCAATTTTAGAGAGCTATCTTCTGTCTTAGTATCAGGCTTAGATATTTAGTGAACATCATGGAAAATCCACAATGAACAACATAAATAGTACTCTGCAGGTTATGAAAAGAGAAACATGGACACCAATCCAGCCACATACCCACCACCTATATTCTGTTCTGCCTGCAAAATGTGGTAGGGCAACAGTGGAGTAGATCTTGTGGGAGTGATCAAAAATATCTGGTTTAACTTGAGGCTAATACCATGCACTACACTGTTTGAATGGCCACGAACCAGAGACTGGACAGCCAAGAGACATGAGACTTTCGGTTGAACTGAGCACAACTGGCTATATCTATCTATCTATCTATCTATCTATCTATCTATCTATCTATCTATCTATCTATCTATCTATATATATATATATATATATATATATCT
>BDUI01015233.1:14417-28530 GCA_002335545.1 Apodemus speciosus
CAGAGCAGCAACAGCAGCATGTCATAGTGGATGGTGAGACGTTTGTACCTTTAGGTGAAGTAGGATGCAGTCACTCCTGTTAGCATTCCTTCTAGGCTCCGCCCCACAATTACTATAAAAGGGGCTGTTTGCTCCCTCCTTGGTCTCTTATCTCTGCCTCTTCTCTCCCGGACTCCTTTCTGCCCCTCTCCCCTTCCCTCTCCCTGCAAGTGTTCCTGGCTAGCCCCTCCCCCTTTTCCACCTTCCTATCGTCCCCCTCCCTCTCCTTCTCCCCCTCTCACTCTCTTCCTCTCCTCCCTTCCCAACTCCACTTCCCATGCCCTAAATAAACTCTGTTCCATACTATATCGGTTGTATGGCTGGTACCTCAGGAGAAAGAGAAGCCGAGCATGGTCCCCACAGAGGCACCCCTCCCCACCTCACCATACCAGGCTCTACAAAACATATCCTTGGCTCTCTTTCCTTTTTTAATTTTATAGAACACAGCAACTCCCAGAAAGGCTTTCCCGCCACAGACACCTCTTTTTCACCTTCCAACTCCTTCTAGCTCAGCCAGGATTTTCATTTCTGTTGTTTCCATTTACTGTGAAATGCCCAAGATGTGAAYGTATGCTTGCTTAATACCTGTGGAAGTAAGAGATTAAGCAACTGAATGCCTAACTGAATAGTTGCCTCTTGGGTCCTGGAGACACCACAGAACAGGATGCTCAGTCTCTTCCTGGCAAAAAGATAGGTAAGGTGAGTCCATTCAGGTCCTGCGAGAAACAAACACTGGAGCAGAATCAAAAGTGGGCTTTGTAGAAGTGTCAGGAGACATGGTTATGAGGAACACGGAAGGTCAGACCCCCACAGGGGGCACTTAAGGCTGGGCCATGAGCTGTCGGGCTACGGTGGAGCAGTCCTTGCATCTGACAGTGCTTATGTTTTTCCTTCTCTGTGCATCAGCCCCTCATAGTCTCATCCCATGCTCCTTCCCTGTGGGGGCAATCAGTTCCTTCACCCCTTTCCTTCCTTCCCAGAAATGCTGCCGAGTTCTCCTCCCTGGGAAGCAGCTTAGAACACAAGGAAGTTTTCTTTCCAAATCTCAACAAACACAGACCTCACAGTTTTCTAAGATCTGGGGTATCACAGACCAAGCTGTGTTTCCTCTGTTCCTCTGCTAGGGACTCAGGCACTACTGCCCTCAACTCCCTTTGTAGTTACTGGGTGGGAGCCTTCAAGACTCCTGCTCTTCGGGCACCAGCTGCTACCCTAGCCACCTCTGGGAACTGCAGGACCTTCGGTAAGCATCCTGGCCTCATGCAGGGGGTGCATCCTATCTGCTGCTGTCTGAGTAAACAGGCCCAGGGAAACCTCCTTATCAGCAGGGTGTGGAAAGCACCTTTGTTTTCTTGCCTTCTTGAATTGGCAGCTGCGTGCTGTGTAAACAAGCCTGCTTGCTTACTTCACTTGTCCCTAGGAAATCCTGGAGACTCAGAGCCTATCACCTCTGGGGCAGGAAAGAAGGGTTTGGGAGTCACTTTCTCTGCTGCCATCTTTCCACTGGAGTGGTTAGACTTGGCACCATCACATTTTTTCTGTTTGTTCATMCCTCCATTTGTATTTATTCATCCAAAAAACATTAATTGAGGACATTTACCCAGGAAGAGTCCCCTCAGGATGGGTGGGGTCAAGGAAGACAGAGTTCTGAAGCCAGGCTGWCTGGCCTCACATCCAGGTTATGGCAAGTCTAGAACACAGGACTGTCTTGAATCATGCAGCCTCTTCCCCATCTCATTTTTCTCACCAGCAAAAGAGGTAATTAGAAGTTAATGGAACTGCAATAGTTAAGGAATGCCCTGCACATACAGTAATTGCACAAAGTCAGATCTTGCTCTCAGGAAAAATCCAGGCTGCGAGAAAAAAAATATACTATAAACAGTGGTGGCACAAGCTAAGCTAGTGGGCTGTGGCCAAGCTGGTGGGCTCTAGCTAAGCTGATGGGCTGAGGCTAAACTGATAGCTATGGCTAGTCTGGTGTGCTGTGGCTGGGTAAATTAGAGCATAACAAAACTAATACGAGTGTTATGGGTAGCCCGCCAGAGAAGGCCACTCGGAAATAGTCATAGACGACTGAAAGTCCTTATTCCAGTGGGCTGGGACGACTACTTGAGCATTCAGGACCACAAAACATACATCCTGTTATCTTGCAGCTACAGGGGGTGGTTTTGCTCAAGTGAGCAGCTTAACAGAAGCTAAGCAGCTGGAGAGGGAGGTTTGTGGGAACAGGTAGTTTAAAAGAAGCCAGGATAATGTCTGTGGCATCTTGACCTTGGGATCCTAGAATAGAGTTGGGCAATTTCCCATTGGATTCTCCATCAAGGAGGACAAGTTCTAGTCAAGCCTAAAATGGCTTCAGCAATAATATGAGTTGGAAGAAACTCTACATTGTCTTGCCCAATCATAAAACTATTTATAGGATTCACATTTTACAATTAATACATTTGAAATTGACCCTTTTCTATGAGCCAACATATTTTTTTAAAAGATTTATTTATTTATTTATGTTGTGTATATGTGTACACTGTAGCTGTCTTCAGGCATACCAGAAGAGGGCGTCAAATCTCATTAGGGATGGTTGTGAACCACCATGAGGTTGCTGGGAATTGAACTCAGGACCTGTGGAAGAGCAGTCAGTGCTCTTAACCACTGAGCCATTTCTCCAGCCCAAGCCAACACATTTTTAATTGAGGACATACTCTCTTTTTATGTGCTGAATTTTTGAATAAGTGCAGAGCAAGTGGGCTGACTAAAGGCTTTAATTTTTTTTAATTATTTGTGTGTATTCATGTGTGCCCCTTACATGCAATTCCAATGGAGGCCCAAAGAGTGTGCCAGATCCTCTAGAACTGGAGTTACTAGTGGTTGTGGGGTGTTGGAAACCAAATCCTGATCTGCAGCAACAGCCATCATGCTGTTAAGCTCTGAGCCATCATCTCTCAAGCCCGTCCAGCCCCTTAAGGCTTTTCTTAATTCTCATGTTTTCACATTGAATTTGCCTCTATTCCACAATTTCTGCCAAATAGTTTTTGTAAGGAATGTCTTTTGTTTCCACCTAGAGCCTCTGTGTTCAATAAACATTTTATGAGGTGTGACTTGTCAAATGGTTTCCACTTATGCTGTCTGTGCTTCCCTGAAGTCCAGTGTAAGGTCGCAGACCCTTTCAACGATTCTTACCTTTCAGCACAGAATATAGAGCAACTCAATTAAAACAGAGGCCTCACCAGATTCCTTCTGGAAATCAAAGCATTACAGCACCCACGGTTAAATTAATTTCTCCCATTGAGTTGATAGAGGCAATTTTAGTATGTCTTGTGTAAGCTTGTTGTAATTCATTAAAAATCTTCTTCAATCTGGAGTCTTTTGTATTCTGTTTATTGAATAGTTAAAATATTCCCACTACCTTTCACCAAAATGCAAGTAATTCCGAAAGGACTATTTAAACATAATCCAGGTCTATTGTTGGCGTGTATGTGTGTAGGAAGGACTGTACCTGCTTTTTTGATGGCTGATTTTGTTTTGAGGCAAACCATTGTATAATTAGTACAAAGTCTGTCACAAGAATTTTGTGCTTAAATTATTTTGTTTTTATCTAGACATAGTTGTAATTTTTCTTACAATGACAGTCACTATTTCCTTGAGTAGCATATCACAGTGGTTTGGGCACAGTTAAAAATTCTGTGTTCTACAAGCATTTCCAAGTACATTATGCCCTGTAGCTTCCTTAATTTAGCAAGAACACTATTTCCCCACAAATCTGGGCTTTCCTCACTATTAGCGCTCCTATTATTACCACAAAGTGCATCTTATCTTCTGCTTTGAACTTTGGTTCTGAATTTAGGATCACATCCTGAGCAGCACCAGACCATTGTTTTGTTCCCCTGAGGATCAATTCTACCCAGTATTACTTTGATCTCATGAATCATATGGAAAAACTTCAAACCATCAATGTTACTACCCCATTTTCTATTTCAAATATCTGAGGATTTGAGATGCTTAAATTTTTGTCAGTTTGGCAAAAAGCAGAGTCACCTGGCAAGAGGTTCTGTCAGCCGAGGAGGAACAGTTTCCATCAGACAGGCCTGAAGGCAAGTCTGTGGGGCATCTTCTTAATTAGTGGTTGGTGTAGGATGACCCAACCCACCGTTGCTGGGCAGGTGGTACCAGAATGCTTAAAGAAAGCTGACTGAGCAAGCCACAGAGATCAAGCCAGTAAACTGCGTTCCCTCTTGGTCTCTGCTTCAGGCCTGCTTCCAGGTCCCTCTGTGAGGGACTGTGGGAGGGGAGTAGAAGGAGCAGATAGGTAAGCTATTAGAAGCCCTGACTTATCCCAGCAACAGAAAACAAACTAGAGAAAGACTCTAATATAAAGAGTTCTTGCAACTCTTTGGCAGCTCTTCTTTTGCTAGCATAGACAACACATGCAAAGCTATATCCTTCATTTTGTGTATGTAAAGATCGGAATAAAAATGAATGATATTAATTAGAACTGATTTCTGATTTAACTGAGAAGTCATGTACAGTGTGGTGTGTAAACTCACCTTCAGCAGCTGCTCACAGTAAAATTCTTTGAGATACCGGCTTCTTAAAATTATCCTTTTTTTCTTTTATAGGTTGATATGTCTTAAGAAGTATACCTGGTTGTCATATGCCCATTGATGTAAACAGGTCCCTCCATGGTGAATTGCAAATAGTTATATAAGCTGTGTATTCAACTTTCTTGAAATGTCGAAATCCAGCACTTAAACAGTTTTTTTTTTTTTTTTTTTTACTTTATCTTACTTTACACATATGGATGTTTTGAAGACATGTATGCCTATGCACCACTTACTTGTATGCCCCGTGCTTTTGGGAGAGAGAAGAGGGCAAAAGATCCCCCTAGAACTGGAGCTACAGACAGGTGTGAGCTATCATGTGGGTGTCGGGATTGAACCTGTGTCCTTCGGAAGAACAGCCATTGCTCTTAACCATTGAGCTATCTCTCCAGCCCCTGTTGATTTAATGTTTTGTTTTATTCATTTCTGCTGGAATATTTATTGCCAAAAGAAAGGCACCAAGTAGTACAATAAGCAGTGTCACATTTTAAATGAGAGGCTTCACCAGAGCATCCAAGTTACTCATTACGCGAGCTGAGCTCTTGCAGGGCTGTCCAGTCTGTCACCATCCCTCCCTACTTGCCTATTTCAGATTATACTGGCTACTGTGCCTTGGTGGCCTTGCACATCTTTAAGGTCACTACACTTGCCAAAACACAACTGTTTGTCAAATCGAGTTCAACAGCAGAAGTGATGGCATGGAGTCTGACTCTTGCCACTCTCAGGAGGGGTTATTTTGTTGCTACTTTGTTTCCAACCAATTACCCAATTACCTGGTAAAAGAAATCTCAACTCAATCAGTAACAATACAAGCTATAAACCTAGATTGGACAGATCTCCCACTACACTACTCTATTCCCATCTATATTATCCCATGTAACCTACGTATCTTTCCGTAGATCCTCCGTAGATCCTCCCCCAAATTCTCAGCTCCTCCCCCTTCTTCCTGCCCAATCATTGGCTCAAGCCTTTATTTGAAAAGTTAAGGTGGGGAGAAGGTTCACAAGGCAACTCCTCATCTGCAGCCTCTCCGAGGAATGGAATTAGCATCAAAATACAAGCCCAGGGCTATCCACAACAGGGTTAGAGGCTTAATTAGCAGCAAGGCAAGGAAATCCACCATATATTCCAGTTTTCCTCAATAAAAGCTTAGGAAGAGGCTAGTTATCGCTGRGCATCTCTCAGATTCAAGTGTGTGTTCAGTTGAAACCTTCCATCCCACCGGTCCTTGGATTTGCAGGGCAGACCACAGAAGAAGCATACAGTACAAAGTGGACAAACCTGCTTATTTTGCTGCACACATCACTAACGATATCCTATATAAAAATAAAAGGTGCWAACATCTACAACCATAAATTAGGAGGAGCAAGGTACATGGTCTCACTGGCTATGAGAGAAGTAAGCATGCCATTTCTCAGAAAGCGTGTCCAACAGCAAGGGAAGGGGTTTCTTAGAGGTTTCTTAGGATAGGAAATCGCTGTACAGATCTTAAAAGAAAAGTTAGGAAGATGACTCCACCAGTAAAGTGTTTGCTATGCTGTTATAAAGAACTGAATTCAGTCCCAGCACATAAAAGCCTACAGTAGTATGACTACTAGTCACTACTAGCAATTGAGGAGGTAGCAATAGGAATATCAGGGTCACTGAGGCTTGCTGCCTAACAAGTCTAGCCAAAATGGCAACCTCCAGTTCAGTGAGAAACTCAGCCTAAAAAAAAATTTNTATCTTTCCGTAGATCCTCCGTAGATCCTCCCCCAAATTCTCAGCTCCTCCCCCTTCTTCCTGCCCAATCATTGGCTCAAGCCTTTATTTGAAAAGTTAAGGTGGGGAGAAGGTTCACAAGGCAACTCCTCATCTGCAGCCTCTCCGAGGAATGGAATTAGCATCAAAATACAAGCCCAGGGCTATCCACAACAGGGTTAGAGGCTTAATTAGCAGCAAGGCAAGGAAATCCACCATATATTCCAGTTTTCCTCAATAAAAGCTTAGGAAGAGGCTAGTTATCGCTGRGCATCTCTCAGATTCAAGTGTGTGTTCAGTTGAAACCTTCCATCCCACCGGTCCTTGGATTTGCAGGGCAGACCACAGAAGAAGCATACAGTACAAAGTGGACAAACCTGCTTATTTTGCTGCACACATCACTAACGATATCCTATATAAAAATAAAAGGTGCWAACATCTACAACCATAAATTAGGAGGAGCAAGGTACATGGTCTCACTGGCTATGAGAGAAGTAAGCATGCCATTTCTCAGAAAGCGTGTCCAACAGCAAGGGAAGGGGTTTCTTAGAGGTTTCTTAGGATAGGAAATCGCTGTACAGATCTTAAAAGAAAAGTTAGGAAGATGACTCCACCAGTAAAGTGTTTGCTATGCTGTTATAAAGAACTGAATTCAGTCCCAGCACATAAAAGCCTACAGTAGTATGACTACTAGTCACTACTAGCAATTGAGGAGGTAGCAATAGGAATATCAGGGTCACTGAGGCTTGCTGCCTAACAAGTCTAGCCAAAATGGCAACCTCCAGTTCAGTGAGAAACTCAGCCTAAAAAAAAATTTTAAAAAAATGAAGAAGAAGAAGAAGAAGAAGAAGAAGAAGAAGAAGAAGAAGAAGAAGAAGAAGAAGAAGAAGAGAGAATATGATTAAGGAAGACACCCAGTTTTGACTTCTGACCTCTACTTGCATGCACATTCCCATGCATCAGCACACACACACATCTACACACAGATTCATGTATTCATACAAATACACACACACACACAAGTGCACAATTGGCTAAAGAATGTTAGATGAACTAAAAAGTACTATCCAGCAAAGTAAATAATCAACAAAATGAAAAGCAACTTACACAATGGTATGAAATATTTGTAAGCCATGTGTCTGGTAAAGGCTTGATATCCCAAACCTGTAGTGAATATTATGCCTACAATTCACATCAAAGAAATACATGATCTCATTCTTAGATAGTCAAAGGAACAAAATAGGCATTTTTCCAAARAAGACCTACAATAACTAACAGGTTTATGAGAAGGAGCTCTCTCTCCAGATAGGGAAATACAAATTAAAATAGAAAGAGATAATGTCTCCAACCAATTACAATACATATTAGCAGAAAAGTGAAAGTTTGGGATATAGAAAAGCAGGGCCTTTGGACTGCATTGGTGGCAGGCACATGGATCAGTACAACCATTATGGAAAAGAGGATGTATGTTTCTCAGAATTATAAATAGAACTACCATATGATCAATCTCGCAAGCCCACTTCTGAGTGTATAGCTAATGAAGATGAACTCAGTATGTCCGAGAGATGCCTGTGCTTCCATGCTACAGCAGGATGTATGATAACCAGGATGCAGAATGCCCATCAACACGTACACGGGCATGGAGAACACACTGTATGCATAGAGTACACTTCTATATCTCCCTACGAAAGAAGGCAGTCCTGCGGTCCGTGCCAACACGGGTGAACCTGGAGGATGTTACACTGACTGAGACAAGCCAGTCACAGAAAGACAAATACCGTATGTTCTCACAGATTTGAAGAATCTAAAATAGTCACACTCGGGAACAGAGAATTCAGTGCCAGTTGCCAGAGGCTGGGAGGGGGGAATGAAGAAGTATTGGCTAAAGACATGAACAGCCTTTCCTTATGCCAGTGGAAGAAGCCCCAGACATCACTGTATAGCAGCATGACTTAAAAGATTCTGATGAGCAGCTCATTCTTTAGCTGTTTTTCACATGCAAAAATGAGGGAGAGAAGCCTTCTGGTAGGTAATGAGTGTATCTGTGGCATAGATTCTGGTGAAGGCTCCTCAGATGCATAATCACCTCTAAACTCACTGAGCTGCGTGTACTAAACACTCATCACATTTTGAATTCCATCACACCTCAGTAAAGTCACTTTTTTWAAATATGAAAGCATTGAGGAACCCCAAAGGAGAAGATAGGGCAAGGACAGAGGGAGCTGAAGGGGTTTGCAACTCCATAGGAAGAACAACAATATCAACCAACCAGATACCTCAGAACTCCCAGGGACTAAACCACCAACATGGGGGAACCCATGGCTCCAGCTGGATATATAGCAAAGGATGGCCACATTGGGCATCACTGGGAGGGGACCTCCTTGTTCCTGAGGAGGCTCAATGACCTGGGGTAGGGGAATGCTAGGGCACTGAGGAGGTGGTGGGTGGGTGGGGAGCACCCTCATAGGGGCAGGGGGAAGAAGAGGGGATAGAGGGCTTGTAGAGAGGAAACTAAGAAGGGGTGTAACATTTGGAATGTAAATAAATAAAATAGCCAATAAAAAATGAAAAAAAATAATGCTTGCAGCAGACACATGAGTCTTTTGCACAGGTGATTCAGTCCTCTTTGAAACAGTGGATGAAGGACGCTGCTAGACACGGGTAGAGGCCAGTCTAACCTGCCCTGAGGATTACAGAGTACCTGGGTCACACTTTCTGGTTCCCCATTGAAGCCTCCCTGGTGAGAGCAGCCCACACAGCCTCATTTCCCTACCCTCTGCCCCCTGTAGCTTTTCTGCATTGACTGTTTGACTGCACGTTCTCCCCCACCAGGTTTTCATTGTCTTGCATGGTGCATCTGGGCCATAAACCAAAGCCTTTAGTTCCATCACAGTACCATTCCGAACTGCTTGATGTCCTCTAATTCGGTGGTTCCCAACCTTCCTAATGCTGTGACCCTTTGATACAGTCCCTCATGCTGTGGACTCCCCCAACCATAAGAAAATTTTCGTTGCTACTTCATAACTGTAATTCTGCTACTGTTACGAATTTTAATGGAAATATTTTTGGAAATAAAGCTTTTCCAAAGGGACCGTGAGCCCCAGGTTTCAGACTGCTGCTTGGTGCTGAGCATTTGTGAAAGATTTGGGGGAAAGGTTTATGGGTGGGAAGGGGATAGATTTTTCTCAAATATTTAAAATTAGGAATTAACTTTGAAACTGCTTTAATGTTCCTTTTTGACATCAGCTGATTCCTGAGCTCCTCCCTCCCTCTCTCTTCCCTCACTCAGGTTTTCAATGCCTTGCTGCTCCTGGTTTTAGCTGTTTGCTTTTTGTTTTTGTTCTTTTAGATTTATTTATTTTATTTATATGGATAYACTGTAACTGTCTTCAGACGCACCAGAAGAGGGCATTGGATTCCATTACAGATGGTTGTGAGCCACCATGTGGTTGCTGGGAGTTGAACTCAGGACCTCTGGAAGAGCAGAGCCATCTCTCCAACCCTAGCTGCTTGTTCTTACAATGTAGCCGCACTTGCTGTCTCTTCTCCTGCTGTGTCTAAGAGCCTCATTTTCTTACAGATATTTAAGACTGAGAGGGCTCAGTGGGCAGGTAGGAGTTCTTTCTTTAATGCCTGGTTGGCCATTCCCTTGGGTGTATTATAGTCATAACCTTAGTTGATTAAATTCCCAGTGTTGGTAGATCCAGCCACATCTACAGGAGAAGCCTGGAACTGTGTCTGCCTCTGGTGAACTCAAAGTAGAAATATTTAAAAGTCAATTCCTCACCCACCGAATCAGGCCCTCAGACTGAATTTTCCATTATTGCTCAAAATCCTGTTGGGCAGCAGATATTAAATCAATTACCAAAAGCTATAATGAAATTTTTGAGAGATGTCTTTCTCTTTCAACTGACTTATTATTCACTGTAGTATTAGCAAGATTTGCAAGGACAAACTTTGCTCACAACACTTAACCAAAGGAGCATATTTTTTCTTCAGTTTCCGTGACTCCTAATGTGTCTGTGGGCTCTTGTAGGAGAGGAAATTCTGAGGCTTGGAACTTTGTCTAATTTAGAGGGAAGTCCGACTGCAAAAATCTGTAGAAGCCTCCCTTAATTTCTTTATTGCTTACCCTATTCATATTACAATCACACTCTGAGATCTACCAATATTTGTTGCTCCTCCTTACTACCCTTGATACTACACTTCCTGAGAACAGGAAGGAAGGAAAAGCTTAAGAATGACCTATAAATCTCTCTGATTGGGAATATGGAGAGCTTTGGTGGGAACAAAGAGGGAATGCCCTCATGAGGTCCATGCGGGATAGGTGGACCTGGCTTGGGAGGGGATGAGACCTTGGGGGTGGACCTTGTCTTTTGTATGTAATTGGCAGGAACCTGCCTGGGACATCACGACTTCCTCAGGCTGCAGGTGTCCTGTCCCTCAGCCTAAGGAAGATGCAGACTTAGGGAAAGACAGCTTCCCATCCCTTTCCTCCTTTCCTCTCCATGGTAGACTTTCTGCCAGACCTCTGGAGTGGTTATCTGAATTCTGCAGATCTTTGGAATGAGGTCATTCAGGAAACTGAATCCCTTTGATAAAAATATCTGCCTCCTTGGCCTTTTGTTCTGGTGGAGAATGACCCTCCTGCTTCTCCTTCCGTGATTTGAACAGCTGCTGTGAGACAAATGCCAGCTATGAGCGGCTGTGTGGATCCACACATCCTTCCCCAGCTGCTAGGACAAGGCTAGTGCATGGATGTGTGCTCCAATGCCCACCCTGTAAGGTTCCGATGCACAGTTGGTGAGAAGAGAAAGAATTTTGACAATGGTGGTGACATCCCTGCTGGTTGCCTCTCTCTCACACACTGTAGACACACACATTTATCACGACAAAGCCCAATGGCTTCTCCTCTCCAATTAATCTTGGTTGACAACCAGCTCAACCAGTCCCGAGGGCTAACTCTTTCCTGAAGAGGTAGGAGGGGGTGATGTTTTGGGATGGAATTTCTCCACAGCCCTAAGTCTTTCTCTTCACTTCTTCCAGCAGATTCTCCCTAGTTCTCTGTATGTTGTGCAGTCTTTTCTACACAGAAGGAATTTTGTGCAGCACCCCACATACCTGTGATGTATCTCCTTTTCCGCATACTAATCTCTCTTCCTTAAAACTGAATTGGCTTCACCTGCCCTTGTATACTTTTGAGAACACAAAACAAAAACAACCCTGCCTCTCTCTGTCGATACTAAAAGGGATCTCATGGAAGCCGTGTCTGCTCGTCTTACCTGGAGGCTTTCATGGCAACTCAATCCAACTCCCGTCTGTTCTGAGATTCCATCTGTTTACTCTTCCCTACTTCGTATCTTCTGTTTTCCAAGGGATCATTGACAATGTTCAGTGTTTCCTCGCAGAAGATCTGCAAGGCTCGGCTGGCATGAATTCCTCTGAGGATGAGCTGGTGAAGACCTTTGCTCTTTCAGGAAATTACCGTGAGAGATAAGACTCCTAATGTGCGTGCTTTAAAAATCATTGTTAATGTATGCACTCTATGTGAAATACTAAGCCAGCATGGGAAACTATTAGAAAATGTGTCTTCTTTTTCCAAGGGTGAGTCAGGGAAGAGGGGAAGAGATAACAGTAGGTGATAATGGGTCCTCGCCAGTTTGGATGCCTCATGTCTACTCTTCCTTCCAATTGGTAAGAGTCTCCAACTTTCACACAGGTTGTAAAGTCAAGGTTCAGGGAGGAGTCTGTGGGCACATGCAGCACAGAGCTAAATAAAGTAACAAATAGTAAAGAGTTTATTACAGAGGAGTGCAGGAAGAGACAGTCGGTCCATTTAGGCTACTGTAACAGAATGTTATAGCCATGTCCACCTACGCAATCAACAGGAATTTGTTCCTCACTGTTCTGGAAGCTGGGCATCTGAGATTCAGTGTCTGGTGATGCCCTGATTATTCATAGATAGCTAGCTTCGTTCTGACTTTTCATGAAAAAAAAAAAAAACACAGGGTTCACTTGGTTTGTTATTGTTGTTTTTGTTGTTGATGTTTGGTTTCTTTTTAAATGAAGATACTAATCTCATTCGTGGTGCCTCTGCCCTCCATGATCTGACCATCTCCCAAGGCCCCTTCACCATATGTCACCTTTGTGGACTGAGGATTCAGACAATGGTGAAGGCCAAGCAGGAATGTTGGTGTACAGAGGGGCTGGCCTCTGAGCCTGGAAGGATAGGTGAGAAAAGAGGTAAATGGAGCCTGGCAAGAGAGTTGGAAGGGTGTGAAGTCAGACCAGGTGTTGTAGAGTAATGCAACCATTGTGAGAACCACATAACGTGGCACCTGCTGATGTTCCCATGATCCAATCAACCGGAAGCCAGAGAGCAAGGGTTGAAAGGCAATGCATTCTGAAGAGACGGCCTTAGACACAGAGGAGAGCAGAGGTGAGTCAAGAGTCTCAGGCCTCCTCTTCCATTGCGCTTGTTCTCCAGGGGGAGATCCCATGCAGAAAGCGGTTCTGACTATTCCTACTCACTACATTCCATCCCTGGCCTCTTACAAATCACATGACCCAATTCAGGCCAATGGGTAAAGAGGAGGTTGTCTAACTTATGAGGAAAAATAATGTTTCTCCCTGTGGATCATGAATGAGGAAACACACAGTGCTAAGGCTGCTTCCAGAATTTTTTAAAACACAAAGAGAGCCAGTTCTTGGATAAAACAGGTAACTCAGAAGGGAAGCTAAAGAGAGAGGATAAGTCAGCAAGTTAGATGTGGTGGCACATGCCTTTAATCCTAGTCCTTGCAAGGCAGAGGCAGGTGGATCTCTGTGAGTTTAAGACCAAGGTAATGAGCTCCAGGATGAAGACCAGGAATACACAGAGAGACTCTATCTCAAACAAACAAAACAAAAACAAAACAAAAACAAACCACAAAAGAACAACAGCAAAAAAAAACACTTAAAGAAGGAAAAAAGAAAAAGAAAGACAAAAACCTATGTGCCTCAGTTGCAGCTCAGTGATAGGGTGCTTGCCTGGCATGCCCAATTAAAAGGCTCACCTGAAAGGTGAAGAGAGGGAGAGAAGGGGAGAAGGAGAGAGAGGAAAGAAAAAGAGAAGTGCCCCTTAGGTGTACATATTGTGCTACCAAAGTTCATATATCAGTGTAGATTTTTATTATTGTGCCAATGCCACTGTATTAGTAAGGGTTTTACTGCTGTGAACAGACACCATGACAAAGGTAACTCTTATAAAGGTCAACATTTAATTGGGACTGGCTTACAGGGTCAGAGGTTCAGTTCATTATCATCAAGGTAGGAACATGGCAGCATCCAGGCAGGCATGGCGCAGGAAGAGCTGAGAGTTCTACATCTTCATCTGAAGGCTGCTAGCAGAATACTGACTTCCGGAAGGCAGCTAGGATAAGGGTCTTAAAGCCCATACCTACAGTGATACACCTACTCCAACAAGGTCACAACTACTCCAACAGGGCCACACCCTCTAATAGTGCCATTCCCTGGGCCGAGCATATACAAACCATCACAACCATCTTTCTATTATTTGTATCTTGAACCAAATATCACTCTCCAATCCATGCATCCAAGAAGATAGAATCCCCAGGTGAGGCAAGCTAAAGTCTGATAAGATCGTTGCAATGTCAATGGTAGGCATGCTATGAATCCACAATGCCCAGATAAAAATTACAGGTCGTAATTACAGAGCCAAGAGTTTCTCTTTTTGGTGT
>BDUI01015234.1:12461-24633 GCA_002335545.1 Apodemus speciosus
CCCAGAAGGAGAAAGAGAAAGCAAGAGAGAGCTTATCCTCAGGAAGGAGGCAGTGTGTTGGGCAGCCAGTAACAATCAGGAGACTGTGTCTCCGTGAAATGGCTAACACTGACCAGCTCTGACCAGGGTGGGCCAGCTCCGCTCCCAGCTGTAGAATTAAGGCTGGGGGAGGACATCCATGCTTGCATTTTGGTTTTTCTCTGAGTCCATCTGGCTAGTCAGCGTGAGGCTAAGACAGGCTTGCTCTCAGATGACCACTGCCATTCCCCCGGTGCAGCTCTGGCTGTAGCTTTCCAGACCTGCCTCGGTTCCCTCACAGCACACGCCCCTCTCTGAGAGGTCCCTGTGGCCCCCATATCATCGGCGGAGTGGCTGAGCCAGTGTTTAGTCAACACAAACAACTTCTCAGAAGGGCTCTTTTCAACTGCCTGGTGTTTGTTTTCTTTGCTTTGATTGGGAGTTTGTGGGAGTGGGGTGGCCAGAAGGCTATTGTCTTTGGAATTCCCACCGCCCCCCCCCAACCATAATCCTCAGTGGGAGTTGAGGTCCTGGGGCCTCGGGGCTCTCCTGCTCTGGGAGCTGCTTCAGCTCCAAGAACTGTAAGCAAATATATTCCTTATCTTCCAGAGAACTCCTCCCAGTGCAGGCCCCAGAGGGTGTGAGTTTGCCCATATTTTGGTTGAAGCCAGGAAGGGAGATAGCTTGAGGCAAGCTCTCTGGAGCAGGTTAGATGGCCCAGCCATTACTGATCTTATAGTCAATTACAGAAACAGCCCCATACTTGCCTCCAGGGCCTTCAGAGACWTGAGGGTCCTTAAGGAAAAGCTTGGGGCCCTTCCCAGGACCCTYGTTCCCTACCCTGTAACCAACACCACGGATAACCAAGAAGCTTTGACCCCATTCACCTGATTGATCRGAAYGCAGGTGTGTAGGTGAYRGCTGCAAGTGTTCTTCTTAGACCCACCCTGCCCAGTGTAGCCCCACTCCACGCYCCCKCCAGGGCATGGGAGGAAACCAACAGCGTGCTACCCGAGATAAAGGCTTCTGTTTGGTTTTGTGGTTCAGCTGAAGCTGGGTTCTTAATCGTCCAAATAAACAGTTTTCAACCTGGAGGCCAGGATATGCCAAAACATGCCACTTCCGTTTCTAGCACCAACTGGCTGCTATGGGTAAAAACCCGTTTTTCCAAGTCACAGCTGGCTCTAAACGTTGCCCAGCAGGCCGTGGTGGCCAACAGGGAGAGTCGTGGCAGAACGTTACCAACCCAAGTACATGAGACCTTTTTAACTTCCAGCTCCGCAACCTACCCCTTGGTGACCTCTTTGAATTATTCTTCCTTCCTCAAATACGTCAGGGCCTTGTTTTCTGAATCTATAATATCACTGTCTTCTCTTAGTTCCGATGTGCACCTAGCCCTTAACGGCTGAACTATCTCTCCAGCTCCGAGCTGTGCTCCCAACGTGCACGCCCTTCAGCGTTAGTATCATCTGAGGACTCACTGGAAATCCAGATCCTCACGCCTCATTTCCACTGCATCAGAACACTCCAGGTGATCCCCACAGGCCACTGTAGGAGACATAGACTTTTCTGTCCAGCGTAGGCACTTGGTTTGGCTTTACGGTGCTGGGACTGAACCCTGTGGCCTTGAACCTGCCCCAGCCCTCTGAGACTTACTAAGCCTACGTCCTCTACCTAGGACAACTACACCAGCAGTGTTCCCAGATGAACTCTGCTTGTTGGCCTGTCGTACACCAGAATCTGCTCTGGAATCTGGTTTCTGCAAATGGCCCGGGATCTAACAGCCCAGAGGAGCCTGGCTAGGCAGCCCCTGGCGCCTGTCACAGGGCCACTCTGGCAGACTCTTATCTTCATGCAGACCTTCAGGTTATATCCTAGGGCATTTTTGAGGTAGCAAATGGCTAAGAAGAGGACCATGCTAGCTGTAAGGGGCCAAGGCATTATTGAAAGAATGATTTATTTAAGATTCATTTCTCTGCCACCAGCTTCTTCAAGGAGAAGGTCCCCTGCAGAGACACCAGCTGAGAGCATGTGGCTTCTCCGGGGAACTTCTGTGTGCAGGAGGGCTTCTGAGGATTCTGGAACACATCTTCCTGGCTTATAGTCAAGCCCTGTGTCTCTCCCCAGTGGCCTCCTCTGACTGTCCCAGCACAACTTGGGCTTTGTGGCTGGTGTTTAGGATTTTGCTTTCTGCAAAGTACAGGCCAGCTTTGAGGCTACAGGGCAGATCCAAGTCACAGAGGGCCACTAGGAAGCTGGGCGCAGGATCCAGGGAGGAAAGAGAGCTTGCAGGAAACTGAGGAAGAGGCCTAACTGGCTTAAGACTCACAGGGCCTCCTGCTTTCTTCTAAGTCACAATAGCTTCAAGAAGAACTTCTCATGGCAGATCAGAAAAGCTTGGGAGAGCAGACCCAGGCCCCAAGGATGAGCTACGATCCCACCAAATCAGAGCCATCTGAGCAGAAGCTCTTCTTCTCTGAAAACTGCGTCCCTGGAAATCGTAGGGGCCGGAATGAAGGTAACAGGAAGTCACTGGTACAGGGAGGAAAGGACGAGGGTGGGCTGGGCTACCACATCTGTCATAAATCACTGGAAAAGGCTCACACAAAAACTCATTTTAGACCCAAGCCTTCAGGTCTGTTTTGGGAAAGTTGAGTAATCGTGTAATCCTGCCCACCCGGAGATTTTTCTGCCTGGTTCCAAGAAGGAGTGGGAAGGGCTCTGTGTTTTCTTAAAGGGGAAAAGCCACCTTGGTTCACTGCTCTTTAGCTCACTGGGGGCTCAGGTTAAAAGCTATGGGCACTTTATGCTGGGGACATGAAACGGGCAGAGGTGGCTTCACACACTCAAGGCGGGCACGGCAGGAGGAGCGGCCTCAGACGTCACAACTTGGATCTTGGTCTGGTCTTGGAGTAGCCACTAGGCCTGCAGAATCTCAGCAAACACCCTGCACAGAATTCCCAGGCGACTTCAAGGCCTGGCCTGTCAGCTGTCCCATTCTTTGGGAACAGAATGAGTTCAGCCTGCTCTCTATAAGTGCCTGATCTCCCACTCAGATGACTTGGGTTAGAGAGGAGTACACTCACTCGAGTTATAGAGGGTTTTTATTTGGAGCAGAGGTTTCTCAATGCAGTGGCCTAGCACACAAACAAATACACATACACAGACACACACATGCACACACACACAGACACAGACACGCACATGCACACACAGAGACATGCGCATACACAGACATGTGCGCGCGCGCGCGCGCGCACACACACACACACAAACACACACACACACACTGACCCCCATGGCGACTTCAGTCACTACAACAGCAACATACAAGTAGATGAAGTCCAGAGGAAAACAGCCCGTGACTACGAGGACCCAGATTTCTGATGTCACTATCTTTTATAACTCTGTCATTTCATAGATGTGTTTACCTGATCCAGTGGCGGAGGCACACACGAAAATACATTTCACAAGTCATACTACAGAAAGAAGAAAGCCTTTTCTGATCTTGGGAAGAAAAGAAAACAAGGACTAGATGTTCACACTTGGACGTCAGTCCTACCCAGAGGAGTCTGCTATCGTGATTTAGCCCTAGTGGCTCCTTCCTGGTCCCTTACTTCCTTGAGGTATGGTAAATGGTGGATAGAAACAGGTCAGTTTTCTGGACTTAACCTCTCCTTTCTCCTAGTCCCCTAAGTGATGGACCACTTCCTGACCCCACCTCCCACTGTCCTCTGGAGCCTGCCAGCAGGAAGGAAAACTAAGCATGCAACAGCCATGAGCTATCTCTTTAAGAGAGTGGCGACAGTTTTGTTTACCAGATTTGTTTGGGTCTCAGTGGGAGGAAGAATAAAGATAAAAAGCTGAGAGAAAGGGGGCAGGGGAGAGTGCACGATGCAGAGAAACGGAGATAAGAACAGCTGGTCCAGAGGGAGAATTTATTTTTGCAGCATGGATTCCAGTCCCCGAGGGACAGTTTCCATTGAGGAAGTTAATCCCCGAATGCGTAGGTTGGGTCAAATGCAATTCCCAGAATCCAGCTGAAGGAGACCAGGCCTGTGCTGCCAGCGCCCTGACCCTTCAGGCTGAAGCAGCTTTGGAGTAGAGGGGGCCAGTGCGGATGGATAACGCTGGCATTGGAAGGAGGCCAGGGTTCCCCAGGCACTGCATTGTGCTGGAAGATAAAAGCTTACCCCTTGGGCTCCACTGACGGGCTCCCGGGCATCCTGGCACCCTCTAATTGTTTACCCTTTTGTAGTGGACACCTGTGCGCACAGGTTTGCAGGAGCCCCGGGCTGCCGGGGGCCAGTGAGATGCTTCAGGGAGGAAGGACATGCCCTGTGCGAGGTGGCTTTCAGGAGCCCCTGCTTTAGGTAGGACAGTGAGTCTGTTTCCTGGGGATGGCAGTACTGTGGCTGCTGACCAGGCAGAGAAATGACAGAATGAGATCTGCCTCTCTGGGCCGCCTACTCCAGCGGGCGCGAGCTAGAACAATGGGAGGTGTGTCAGGGGCAAGGAAACAACCAGGCCAAGGAAGAGGGAGGTTTGGGGGTGGCTTTCCTAGAGTTTGGAGTTCGAAGACGGCTGTTGACACTAAGCTCTTAACATGGGGTGGGGGTGGGGTGGGGGTGGGGGATGGCTCCACACCCATCCCTGGGTGGACGGCTCCACTGTAGACCGGATCTGCTCACACAGGCTGGTTATCTTGGGCAGGGGTTGCAGCAGCTAGGGGCTCTGGATCAGGCTATGGGTGCTGCCTAGCCTGGGACAGGCAGAGGTGGACCAGGCTACAGATGCTATCTAGCCTGGGGCAGGCAGGCAGAGGCAGCCAGGCCCTTGCTGGAGAATGAGTGAACCAGGGTATTTTTGGAGCTTTTCTGTCATGTCCCGAGGACTTGGGGGAGCTGTCCCGCTCTGAAGCATCTCCTCGCAGGGGAGACTAGGTGTGGAAAAGAGCCGGGGCCCCCAGCCTCGTGGCCTGGTTGTTTACTCTGTCCAGTCACACATCCCATTGCTCCAAGCACCTTCCCCTGCAGTAGGCTGCCGCGTCTGCACTGCCGCACCTCACCAGAGAAGCACCCCTCTAGGAAAGGGTTCAACTCGGACCTTTCTGCTTCACACACCAGGAAACAGGGTGATTAATTTGCCTTGGGCTTGGCTTTTGGGGCGGGAGCAGAGGACCACTCTAGATTTCAGCCATTCTGCAGGAAGCCCATGCCACATACAGACTTGTACAAAAGGCCAATGTAGAACTTGTCTGCTGGCCAGGCAGTGGTGGCACACACGTTTAATCCCAGCGTTTGGGAGGCAGAGGCAGGTGGATTTCTGAGTTCGAGGCCAGCCTGGTCTACAGAATGAGTTCCAGGACAGCCAGGGCTACACAGAGAATCCCTGGCTCAAAAAACAAAACAAAACAAAACAAAAGTCTGCTGGGCCATAGCAGGGGAAGATGGGAAGACAATTCCAAGACTGACCAACCTCTCTGAAGAACTCTTAACCCAATCCATGTCAGAGGGAAGAGGCTTAACGGGGATGCATCAGCCAGGGCCATGGTGAGCACCACCGGCAGAGCCAGAGTCTCCCCTGAAGGCTAGCGCCTCAGAGGCTGAGGCAGGCGTGGGGATTAGGAGCTCAAGGCTTGGAGAGCCTTGAATACATGGTGAGTTCCAGACCAGTCTGTACAAGAAGGCCTGCTTCATCAAAACAAAATCAAACACAGCAACAGACCAAAACCCCACCCTGAGTCAAACTCAAGTTCCAAGGGCCCCAGAGGCTGCCCCAGGATGCTTGGCAGGAAGCAGGCTAAAGGTCCCGGGCCTTAGGGTCCCTCCTTCCTGCTCTTTCAGGTTACCCCAAGTTCCATACCCACCCACCCCCGCCCCCGTGTGTGTGTGTGTGTGTGTGTGTGTGTGTGTCTGTGTGTGTGTGTGTTAGGAGAGCAGGTGGGGAGGAGGAGGGGAAGAGCATCCGTTTGTCCAAACAGACCTCCTGAATGCTTTTAAGGGCCTACAGTTAAATGAGTAAATATTTTCCCTTTCAGATGAAAGGTACAATCACCCCGCTTTTTAATTACTTTAATTAGAAAAGATTGCCGTAATCTCTAACTTATCTACACTATTGTGGGAACTGCCAGAGAATGGAGTGCAGGGAAAACAGGCGGGGCTTGACCTTTGCTCTTGCGCCGCCAATGTCTTCGCTGCTGGTAATTAAGAAGAATCAGGGGAAGTTCCTTGCTGAATCTAGGAAACAAAAACACACACACGAGAATGGTAGATACAAGGGCACACTTGCCACACACACACACACGCACACACACACACACACACACACACACACACACCCTTTCCTACCCACATATACGTAGGAATGGAAAGAAAAAGAGACCCCAATATAACAAACTAGAAAGTTCTATCTGACTTTGAGGGCAGTGTTCCGGCTCCCAGCCTGAGGTAGTTTAATGAGTTTCCCAGGGTGGCCCAAAATGATTAATTAAGCAGACAGCCCACCCCTACCCCCTCCCCTAACAACAGAAACCTTAACCGTCCGCTTGGGGAGGAACAATGGGGCCCCTTGACTCCAGAGGCCGTTGAGGTTGAGGACGTGGTGTAAGAACCAGGAGCCCCAGATAAGGACAATAGCAACGGCCTGGCCTGTGACAGCCACCAAGGTTCCTCCTGCTCAAACCCTGGCCGGAAGATCTTGGTCTGCTTTCTGGGCTCCCTGTGTCTCACACAGGGCTTCTGGTGTCCACCTGGGTTGGACTGGCATGGAACATGAAGGACAGGGACAGAGAGAGGGAAAAAGAGTTACCCTTGTCTGTGTGTCTGCTCTTCCTAGCTTCTGGGGCCTTCAGAGCCCAGGATTGACTGTTCAGCAAAGGTGTCAAGTACCCCAGGAGGCAGGAGGACGGGTGACCAGTAAAGACAGGCCAGACACCAGGCCCACTGTGGGGTGCCCATGGCTTGCTGGGAAGCCCTGATGAAAGGTGGGCAAGCCCGAGTTCAGGGACGCTTGCTCCCTGGAGGCCAAATTTCCCGAGGGACACCTCTGGGCTCCACCTCTGTAATCCGGACAAGCTGTTCCTCAGACTACTAGACTGTCTTACTAGGAAGGTGCCTCAAGACTTTAACTGGGGTGCTGAAGGCTGGCTACTCTTTCCCACAAAGGCTTTGTGCTCGTTCCCAGACAGTTGAGCCTCCTGGAGACTTGAACACAAACAGAAGTACCTTGCTGTGAGCTGACTGCACACATGTACACACACACAGACACACACACACACACACACGTATACACATGCACACATGAACGCACAGACACACACAGAAACACAGACACACAGACACACATGTGCACACACACATGTGCACACACACACATGCACACAGACACACATGTGCATACACACATGCACACACACACAGACACACACCCCTCCAGAAGGCCTCTGAAGCCCGGAGGGCTGGGAGGAGGCAGAGGCCAGGAGTGGGCGGAGCCACCAGCAGTCGGTTCCTTTCTGAAGCTCCCAGGTGCCGGGGAGGGATTTCCAGCTTGTTTATGCAACTGTCTGTACTGCGAGCTTCTCTACAGCTGTTTGTCTAAGCTCATGTTCCACCCCTGTGTCTCATCATGCCTGCAGGCATGTGCCTCTAAACTCCAGAAACCTGCCTTCAGTCGCTACTTTGTGTGAGCACTCTCACCTCAAAACCCTTACTAAAATAAACCTGCGGCAAGCACTTTAACAACCGTTTCCCCCCCTTTCTTGTTCACNCACACACACACACACACACACACACACACCCTTTCCTACCCACATATACGTAGGAATGGAAAGAAAAAGAGACCCCAATATAACAAACTAGAAAGTTCTATCTGACTTTGAGGGCAGTGTTCCGGCTCCCAGCCTGAGGTAGTTTAATGAGTTTCCCAGGGTGGCCCAAAATGATTAATTAAGCAGACAGCCCACCCCTACCCCCTCCCCTAACAACAGAAACCTTAACCGTCCGCTTGGGGAGGAACAATGGGGCCCCTTGACTCCAGAGGCCGTTGAGGTTGAGGACGTGGTGTAAGAACCAGGAGCCCCAGATAAGGACAATAGCAACGGCCTGGCCTGTGACAGCCACCAAGGTTCCTCCTGCTCAAACCCTGGCCGGAAGATCTTGGTCTGCTTTCTGGGCTCCCTGTGTCTCACACAGGGCTTCTGGTGTCCACCTGGGTTGGACTGGCATGGAACATGAAGGACAGGGACAGAGAGAGGGAAAAAGAGTTACCCTTGTCTGTGTGTCTGCTCTTCCTAGCTTCTGGGGCCTTCAGAGCCCAGGATTGACTGTTCAGCAAAGGTGTCAAGTACCCCAGGAGGCAGGAGGACGGGTGACCAGTAAAGACAGGCCAGACACCAGGCCCACTGTGGGGTGCCCATGGCTTGCTGGGAAGCCCTGATGAAAGGTGGGCAAGCCCGAGTTCAGGGACGCTTGCTCCCTGGAGGCCAAATTTCCCGAGGGACACCTCTGGGCTCCACCTCTGTAATCCGGACAAGCTGTTCCTCAGACTACTAGACTGTCTTACTAGGAAGGTGCCTCAAGACTTTAACTGGGGTGCTGAAGGCTGGCTACTCTTTCCCACAAAGGCTTTGTGCTCGTTCCCAGACAGTTGAGCCTCCTGGAGACTTGAACACAAACAGAAGTACCTTGCTGTGAGCTGACTGCACACATGTACACACACACAGACACACACACACACACACACGTATACACATGCACACATGAACGCACAGACACACACAGAAACACAGACACACAGACACACATGTGCACACACACATGTGCACACACACACATGCACACAGACACACATGTGCATACACACATGCACACACACACAGACACACACCCCTCCAGAAGGCCTCTGAAGCCCGGAGGGCTGGGAGGAGGCAGAGGCCAGGAGTGGGCGGAGCCACCAGCAGTCGGTTCCTTTCTGAAGCTCCCAGGTGCCGGGGAGGGATTTCCAGCTTGTTTATGCAACTGTCTGTACTGCGAGCTTCTCTACAGCTGTTTGTCTAAGCTCATGTTCCACCCCTGTGTCTCATCATGCCTGCAGGCATGTGCCTCTAAACTCCAGAAACCTGCCTTCAGTCGCTACTTTGTGTGAGCACTCTCACCTCAAAACCCTTACTAAAATAAACCTGCGGCAAGCACTTTAACAACCGTTTCCCCCCCTTTCTTGTTCACGGCACAGGCACTAACACCAGCAGGTCTCCACGGTCAATTTAGGAAGCTTGGGAAAATATTGCTTATAATTAAACGTCTAAAAGGGCCTCCATTAGGACAGCGTTCGCCCTGCCAGGCCCGGTCCCAAATCCCACGGGGCAGCATTCCTGCTCTGGCTGGGAAAGGCCTTTGATTTGCACCACATGTTCAGTGGCCGAGCTGGGCTGTGTTCTGGCTCTGCCCATCTCACCAGCTGCCCGGGGCACAGCCAGCCTGGACCCCAAGGCTTGTCACTCAACCCAAGCCTTGGTCTTAGTCAGCATAGGCCCCAGTCCCCAGCCTCCAGAGTTAGTAGTTGCACCAAGACCTTCCTACCTACAGGAGAGCTGGGGGCTGGGTCGGCCTCCAGCGCCCCTCGCCCTCGTTGGCCAGAGGCCAGGCCCCCGAAGGATGAGACTAGGCAGGATGCTATGGGAAGGTGCTGAGAGCTTAACCAGCAGAGTGCAGTCCTCCTAGCGCCACACCCACCTCCATCTGAGCAGAGGCCACTTCAGAGAATGCAGCAGGAGGTCCCTAACCTGGAGTACAAAGGGCTGGCCAGGGTGGGTACAGGATGGGGGCAAGAGGGTCATAGGTGAAGCACCTGACCTCTTACCCTCTGGGACTGAAAATGTGTAGCTCTGCTAACACCAACCTCGGGCGCCCTGCTCTGCCCTCGCGTCTGTGAGGCTGAGGGGGCTGAGGGAAGAAACACAGTACTGCCTCCTCCAGGAGTGAAGGCCCCAAGGGATGCTGCCATGGCTGGGTGAACAGAGGTTCTGAGTCAGTTCGAGAGCCTGTTGTCCCTGCCTGCACATGGCCCCAGCACCCACGGGCACACTTAGACACGGACAAGAAAGGCCCCCGTGGGCATTCTACTGGCTCACGGGGACGCCATTCACAGTCCTAAAAGAGCCACTGTAAGATGCACAGACCCTGCTGCATTCGCTCTCGGGTCCCTCCAGGTGGACCCYATCTTTTGCATTTCTCCAGCCTGGGCTATCTCTAGTGCCTCTCTGAGTAGGAGAGGAAACTGCAGGCCACAATTTGTCCCCAAAACCCACTGGCCAAAGCTGCCCAAATAGGACAGAGTTGGAGATGTCTCAGGAAGCCGGCCTTGGTATCCATCCCTCCTGGAGCGTCTCTGAGGAAGACTGAGTCAGGCCTCAGCTGCCGGGGAGCTGGAGGCGGCGAGGGAAGGGTTACAGGCTAACTAGAAAAAACAATTACTAACGGGAAAGGCAGCGCATTCCAGGCCCGCTTAGCTGGGCCGCCAGGCCAGGGCCGTGGGTGGTTCTTGGATTATGCATTTCCTTGAAAACAAAAAGCCGAGTTCAGGGCAGTTCAGCTGTGCCCTGGATCCCACTCTGGGCTTTTGTTTCCAACCCTCTCAGAGCCCCTCGTGCCTGCACACACGCACACACGGTCCCCCTGGCTCCACCAAATATCCACAGGGACAGTGACGGCATTAGTGTCACCAAAAGCCAGCAATCAGAGTGGGGGCAGACTGCTAAGGGACTTTGAAAACAGAATGCAGAAGTGGCCAGGGGACTGTGCGTGCATGGCCCTGGGCAGCTCTGTCTGCAGTGAGGCCATGAGACGTTTTTCCCCCCTTCTCTTACCCTGCTTGGTGCCAGGCCCAAAGCTCATACTTGCCGGGCTCATGGTCAGGGAACCCTGGTCTCCGTTCTTTCCCTTGGTTGCCATCAGGGATGAGAAGAGTCCCTAAGTCCGCCAGACCAGCCTATCTACCCCAAACAGCCTAAACCTCTTTTTTTTTTTTTTTAAAGGGCTAGTGGGTTGGCTCAGCAGGCAGTGGGGATGCTTGGGCAAGCCTGGCCCTGAGATCAAGCTCTGAACCCATGCAAAAGCAGAGAAGAGACCCAGCTCCACCAAGCTGTCCTCTGACTGCTGCACATACGTGATGGCATGTGCATCCCCCCCCCCCCCCCCAATACACATCAACAACAACCAAAGATCTCAACTGGCTTGAGAGCTGCAAAGGGCCAGATCAGATTCGGGGTGACCAGGCATGCCAGCCAGAGCACTTCACCGAATGGGACCTCAAAAGAAGTCTTGGAGGTGTGGCTGATGACAACCACTTAGACTGGATGCATTGCCTTCTTTGTCAGAAGGACATTCCCCAGGCACCGAGCCCTCACAGAGAACAGCTAGTCTTTTAGGAGGGAGTTGAAGAGGCCGTGCAGCTGAGGAGTGTTCAGGGCTGATTGTTAACCTCTGGGAGCTGGGGATGTCAGGGAGGCCTGGGCCTAGAGAGGGGTGCGCAGGATGGTGCAGGCTCCGAGCACGGCACACTCAGAGGACAGAGGGGACGGAGACTGGAGATGCCTGGGCTTAGAGGGAGGTCCCTGGGCCTGTGTCAGTGTTGGGGGCAGGGCAGGGGACAGAGAGAAGACTAGAAGTATGGAGCCAGCTCCAAGAAGCCAATTTCTGCCTTAGAAGCCAGGGGCGCGTGAGGTAGGAAGAGGGGAGCCTTCCAGGACCTTGAGAGCACGCCTGAGGAGCCTCTTTAGACAGCCTGATTCGTTGGAAAGAGCAGCAAAGACGGGTGGCAAGTAAGACAGGACAAGTTAACCGGGCATGGTGGTTATTACAGGCCTGTAATTCCCGCTATGAGGGAGGCTCGGGCAGGAACATCACAAGGGCAAGCCATACTTGAGCTACAGAGTGAAGTGAAGACGAGTCTGAGCAACTTAGTGAAGGTTCTGAATCAAAAAATAAAACGTCAGAGCTAGGGAGATGGCTCCGTCAGTAAAGCACTTATGGCATGGGAATGAATGTCTGAGTTAGCTCCCGGCACCCCCTGGGAGGCCAGCCATGGTAACCCCATCACTGGGAGGCATAGGCAGAAGCATCCCTAGGGTTTTCTGGCCGGCCAGTCAAGCCTCAGG
>BDUI01015236.1:35199-53067 GCA_002335545.1 Apodemus speciosus
CCTTGGTATGCGCTCACTGATAAGTGGATATTAGCCTAGAATCTTGGAACACCAAAGACACAATCCACATACCAAATGATGTCTGAAAAGAAGGAAGGAGTGGACCCTGGTTCTGGAAAGGCTCAATGCATCAGTGTAGGGGAATACCAGAACAGGGAAGTGGGAAGGATTGAATGGGGGAACAGGGGGAGGGAAAAGGGCACTGTGTGACTTTGGGGGGGGTGGGGAACCAGGAAAAGGGAAATGAAATATAAATAAAGAATATATCCAATAAAAAAATAATCTTAGGTGCTGAAGATACTATAGAAAACATAGACTCAATAGTCAAAGAAAATGCAAAGTAGATAAACAAAATAGAAGAAAACTTAACTAACCTAAAGAAAGACATGTCCTTGAACATACAAGAAACCTACAGAACTCCAAACAAATTGGACCAGACCAGAATATCCTCCCAGCACATAATAATCAAAACACCAAATGCACTAAACAAGGAAAGAATATAAAAAGCAATAAGTCAACAAGCACTTATAAATGCAGACCTATCAGAATTACACCAGACTTCTCAAAAGAGACAATGAAAGCTAGAAGATCCTGGGCAGTTGTCATACAGACCCAAAGAGAACGCAAATGCCATCCCAGGCTACTATATCCAGCAAAACTCTCAGTCACCATAGATGGAGAAACCATGATATTCCATGATAAAACTAAATTTACACAATATCTTCCCACAAATCTAGCCCTACAAATTACAATAGATAGAAAACGCCAACACAAAGAGGAAAGCTATACCCTAGAAAAAGCTAGAAAGTAATCTCCCAACAATCTCAAAAGATGATACCCACACAAATGTAAAAATAACATCAAAAATAACAGGAAGCATCAACCACTATTACTTAGTATTTCTTAAATTAAATGGACTCAATTCCCAATGAAAAGACATAGACTAACAGAATTTTTTTCATGYAAATCTTCAATTTTATCAGAAAATTTTTAATTCATCTTTCAACTAATTTAGTAATTTTTATGTCTACCATTTTATCCTCATTATTTTTCATGATAATCTTCAATTTTAACATGTTTTTCTATATATTTCTTCTATTTTATCAGAAATGTTTTACATGTAAATCACTGATTTTATCACAGAATACCTTTATTAAAACTTCAATTAATTTAGAATTTTTTTATATTTACCATTTTATCTGTATAAATTTCCATGTAATTGTCCATTTTCACATGCCTTCCTACATATTTCTTGTATTTTATCAGAAATATTTTCCATGTAAATCTTCAATTTTACCTGAAAAATAATTCCACTCTCAATCAACTTAGAATTATTTTTATGCCTACCATTTTATCTCTATAATTTTCATATTATCTTCAATTTTAACATGTTTTTCTATATATTTCCTTAATTTCATCAGAATTATTTTCCATGCAAATCTTTAACTTTATCAGAAAATGTTATAATTCCACTTTCAATCAACTCAGGTATACTTTTATGCCTACCATTATTATATCCATTTACATTTTCCATGATAATCTTCCATTTTATCATGTTTTCAACATTTTTATACAATTTTACCAGAGATATTTCCATGTAAATCTTCAATTCTATCATAAAACATTTCTGTTTCATTTTTCAATTGATTTAGCAATGCTTTTATGTCTACCAAGTTACTCTTTAGTTTTCCATGAAAACTGTAAATTTTAACATGTTTTCTATATATCTCTTCTATCTTATCAGAATATATTCCATGTAAATTCTCAATTTTATCATAAAATATTTCCTTTTTCAATGAAACAATATGCTTTTCAGAAGGAAAGGAAGGAAGGAAGGAAGAGAGAAAGAAAGAAAGAAAGAAAGAAAGAAAGAAAGAAAGAAAGAAAGAAAGAAAGAAAGGAAGGAAGGAAGGAAGAAGGAAAGGAAGGAAGAAAGGAAGGAAGGAAGGAAGGAAGGAAGGAAGGAAGGAAAGAAAGTGAGAAGTAGCCTTGAATACATTGGTACAAGAAACCACTTCCTTAACAGAATACAAATGGCTCAGGCTCTGAGATCAACAATTGATAAATGGGACCTCTTGAAACTAAAAACCTTCCTTAAGTCAAAGGACACAGGCAATAGGACAAAATTGCAGCTTACAAATTGGGTATGATCTTCACTAATTCTACAGAAGGCTAATACCCAAAATATATAAATAACTCAAAAATTAGATTTCAAAACAACAAATAACTCCTATTTAAAAATGGGGCTCACGGATAAATAGAAATCACAGTACAGGAATTTCTAAAGGCTGAGGAGGACTTAAAGGAGAAAGGGGAAAAATATTAACAGTAAAAACTATGGAGATAAAGTATGGAGCAGAGACTGAAGGAAAGACCACCCAGAGACTGTCCTACCTGGGAATTCCTCCTATAAACAGTCACCAAACCCCAAATCTTCTATGAATGACAAGAAGTGCATACCAAAAGGAGCCTCTTATGGCTGTCTTTTGGAGTGGTCCTCCGAGAGCCTTACAGATACAGAGGTGAACACTATCAGCCAATTATTGGACTGAGTGTGAGGCTCTAAATGCAGGAGCTGGAGGGTGGACTGGAGGAGCTGGGGAGGATTGCAGTCCCATGGGAAGAATAATGATGTCTGCCAACCAGATGCCTTAGGGCTCCCAGAGACTAAGCAATCAACCAATGGGTACACATGTTTCTAGCCAAAAGAATGGCAGAGGAATGCCTTGTTGGGCATCAGTGGGAGGAGAGGTCACTGGTCCCGTGAAGGCACAATAGAGGCCCCAGTGTGAGCAAATCGAGTGGGGGTCATGGGAGTGGGTTGGGTAGAGGAGCACATTCTTGGAGGCAGGTGGTTGGAGGATGGGTTGGGGGTTTTCAGGGAGGGAAGAAACCAGGAACGGGTATAACATTCAAAATATAAATTAAGAATATATTCAATAAAATAAAGTTAAAAAATGATCAATATCCTTAGTTATCAGTGAAATAAAAATTAAATTGACCCTGAGTTTCTACAATACTCCAATCAGATTTGTAAGATTGAAAATGCAAGAGCCAGTACTTGCTATCCATAATGTAGAGAAAGGAGAAGATTTCTCCATTGCTAGTAGGATTGCGACCACTGTAGAAATCAATCTGGTATTTCCTGAGGAAAATTGGAAATACTTCTACCTGAAGACCATTCTATACCACTCCTGGACATATACTGAAATGCTTCTTGACCACATCACAAAGCCATGTGCTCCACTATGTTCAGAGAAGCCTTATTTGTGATAGTCAGAAACTAGAAGATACAAAAAAACTTGCTTCATTTATGAAGTGGAATATGATTCAGGTATTAAAAACAAGGAATAGTGAATTTTACATGCAAATGAATGGAACTAGAAAATATCAACTTGAGTGAAGTTACCCAAACCCAAAAGGATATGAATGAAACTCAATGGTAGGTTAATATTAGCCAAAAGTACAGCATACCCATTATACACCCTACAGACTCTAAGAAGTTAAACAAGAAGAAAGGCTCAAGCATGCATGCTCCGATCCCATTTGGAAGGGGGAACAAAATAATTATGGTAGGGATCTGGCAGGGAGAAGGGAGGGGGAGTAGAAAAATGATGGCAGTAACAAGTATGTAGGAAGACAGGAGATAGGCCCAGAGTGTCATGAGAATGAATAGAAATATGTGACTGTCCAGAGTGGGGGTTGACAAGAACCTCTAGAAATCCCTGATATGGGAGGCTCCAAGGACTCAAGGTTGTCAACATTAGCCAAAATGCTCAACAATTGGAATATGCAACTTGAAAAGACCACCTCCAGTAGTCTGTCAGGATCTCCAGTGGGGGCGAAAATGGGATTAACCCACTACAAAATTTTCAATGATTTCTCGTGTCTAGAAGTACAAGCACAGGAAAAGAATGGAGACTGATGGAATGGCTAACCAGTGACAGACCCAACTTGGGATTCATACCATATGCAGGCACTATTCATGACACTATTAATGATGCTCTGTTGTACTTGCTGATAGGAACCTAGTATGACTGTCCTCTGTGAAGTTCTATAAGCAGCTGACTGTGACAGATGCAAATACTCACAGGCAAGCATTGGTCAGAGTTAGGGGAAGAATTAGAGGAACTGAAGGGGATGGCAACCAGATAGGAAGACCAACAGTGTTATTAACCTGGACCCTTGGGAGCTCCCAGAGAATGATCCACCAACAAAAGAAATATACCTGCTGGCCCAAGGCCCCTGGTAAATATGTAGCAGCAGATGTCTTATTTGGCCTCAATGGGAGAGGATACACCTAATCCTGTAGAGACATGGTGGCCCAGGATGGGATACTCTCTTAGAAGCAAAAAGGAGGGAGATGGGAAGGAACTCTGTGAGGGGAGACCCAGAATGCAGGCAACATTTGTAATATAAATATATAAAATGATTTCAGAAAATATTAAATAGAACAGCAAGTTTCCGTTCTATGCCCATCTCTGCCCCTGAAGGTTGGCCAGCTGTGCACTGGTGGACAAAGTTTGGCCTATTCTTTTCTGGAAGAGACTGTAACTTGGAGATTCAAAATCTCTCTACCCACAGTGCTAAGTTCCCACTGGCAGGTCACTACCATGACAGCCCATGCTTCAAAACTCCCAAGGCCTTTTGTGGGTCATGTTAGACAAACCCACAGTTTCTCTCTGGAACCTAGTTGAACTGCCTCATGGAGGAAAATTCCACACAAACTTAGTTCAGAAACAATGGTAACTCAATCTCTGCACACAGCAACTAGAATCCTAATCTTGTAAGCCTTATTGAATCCTGGCAGATTTGCCATAGGAACCAGGAGACACTAATAGCTACATCTTATCCTTTCACTTGTCCTGTCAAAAGGCCCCTAACTCTCTCCTGCTTCCTCTCTGCCTCTGTCCAACCCATATGTTCTGCCTACTCACATAATGACTGTTCACTTTATTCATTTGGGGGAAAGTTCACAGGAAGTCACCTGAATATATCACTCATTCCTCCTACTGCAGCCCCTTCTGGGAAAGTGGAATTAGTATCATATACAAGCAACACCTAGGGTATCCACAATTAATAAAAATGAGATCACAAAATTCCCAAGAAAATGAATGGTGCTTTTAAAAATAATAATGTGGATGATATATCAAAGATCCAAAAAGACAAATATGGTTTGTGTTTTACAAACATATGTATATTAACTATTAAGCCTTTGATATGAGACCAATCAATACAACCCCAAGAGGTTAAATATAAAGTAAGACACTGGAGGGGAGATGGAATATGGATCTCCCTAGAAGTGGAATAAAATGGATGATTATGGATGCATCAGATGGTGTGAGGGATTATAAGGGAAGTATCATTCAGGAGGGTAGAGGTGAGTGAGGGAATGAATACAGTCAGGGACAGTTAAAACTAAAGGCAATGTGTGGGGTCATTTGTAAAACTAAGAGAGTAGAAGCTTCCTAAAATATATACATATTTGAAGGTAAACTGCCCAACTTGTTCTACGAAGCCACAATTATGCTAATACCAAAAGCACACAAAGATCAAACAAAGGAAGAGAACTTCAGGCCAATTTTCCTTATGAATATCGAAGCAAAAATATTAAATAAAATTCTTGCCAACAGAATCCAAGTACACATCAAAACAATCATCCACCATCATCAAGTAGGCTTCATCCCAGGGTTGCAAGGATGGTTCAATATATGGAAATTCATCAATGCAATCCATTATGTAAAGGAACAAAAAAAAAAAAAGTAGCACATGATCATTTCATTAGATTCTGAAAGAGCATTTAACAAAATTCAGCATCCTTTCATGCTAAAAGTCCTGGAAAGGACAGGAATTCAAGGCCCATACCTATACATAGTAAAAGCAATATACAGAAAACCAGTAGCCAACATCAAACTAAGTGGAGAAAAACTTGAAGCAACCCCACTAAAATCAGGGACTTGACAAAGCTGCCCTCTCTCTCCATATCCTTCCAATATAGTACTTGAATTTCACAGATCAGTTGAACAGTCCACTATCTTCATTAAGGGAAACATGGCAGTGTCCAGGCAGGCATGGTGCTGTAGGAACTGAGGCAGACAGAAAACTGGCTTCCAGGCAGGTAGACAGGTATTTTCTCAAAGCTCACCCTCAGAGTGACACACTTAATTCAATTAGGTCACACCTCCTAGTAGTGCTCCTCCCTAGCCCAAGCACATTCAAGCCTATACACATGATTAGTAGTCACAGTTAAGGCCGGAAATGCATAAGCATAGTAACAGGGTACAGATTCAAGATGCCAAAAAATGGTCAGGTGGGTACTGTAGCCTACCTAAAATTCTAGTATTCATAAGGCAAGCTGGCTAACTCTGAGTTCAACTGAAAGACAGTGTCTCAATGAATGCAGGAGAAAGCAATAGAGTAAGACTTGACATCAACTACAGGCCTCCACATGCACCTGCACACATTTGCACACATACATGCACATTCATAATACAAAAACAATTCATACATGTGCATCCAAAAATGTTTGAAAGAGAACCAGTATTCATACTCATAAACAGAAAATAACATTTTCTTTGGATAAATTCCCAGTGTTTAAATACACAAGGAAAAGATCTGTAAAGAAACATAGTGGACACAGGAGTGGCTATGTTTAAAAGACAATTAGTTGGAAGCAGCAACATTAGTTATATTTCAGTTTTCATTGGAATGATAAAGCACTTACTACATACTTACATAATTAAAATTTAGTAATATTAAATAATCATATGTTTGGAAAACCTGTATTATCATTGTATAAACCACAGTATTAAAGCTATACAAAGAAAAAGTTCTCAGACTGTCAGAGCTGTCTCTTTGGGTTAAGTGATTTCTGCAGAAGCAGATAGAAAGCATCCCTGGGTCAAGAAAAAAGAACAGTAAAAACCATAGCACAAGACAGAAGCTCAGTTAATCAGTAAAGTACTTTAAGCAGCAGATATTACTTACATTTATTTCTGAAAGGGGAGAGTGTGTTAATGGTATGCCATGGTAAAATATGGAGGTCAGAGAAGATTCTCTCCTTTAAGTATGTGGGAACCAGGAATGGAAATCAGATAATCAGGCTTATGCTGAGCCATCTCACATGCTCAGAAATAGATATTTTAAATGTCTTTAAAGAAAAGAGAAAGAGGGAAGGGAGAATTGAACAGTGAGGGCAGCATCACAGAGAAAGGAGACACTGAGGAAACCTCTCTCCTTTACATTTCTCCAGTACAATAGCAAGAAATCAATCTTTAAAAGGTCCTTAGAGGGCTGGTGAGATGGCTCAGTAAACAAGTGGACTGCTGCCAAGTCTGATGACCTGAGTTATATTCCAAGGGCCTTTAAGATGGAAGAAAAGAAACAGATGTTCACATATCCCCCCATTGGCCACTCACACACAATGGCACATCCAAACACCACACACACACACACACACACACACACACACACACACACACACACACACACACACACACAAATTAATTCAATATCCTTAAAATCATCAAACTACTTCCCCAGAGAATGCTCAGTAAGTAATAGCCCTTGCAGAGAACCTGGATTCAGTTCCCAGCGCTCACACTGTAGCTTAAAAACACATAGTTCTCCAGTTCCAGATCGGATGCCCTCTTCTGAAACTGCAGGCACGAGGAATACATGTTATACACATGGAGGCAAAATAATAAAGACATAAGAAAGTAAATCTGAAAAATAAAGACTTAAGTGAAAGTTAAGCCATGTATATTATGTAAAGAAGCAAAAAAATGGGGAAAAGGGAGGGAAGAGAGGAGAGAGAGAGACACACACAGAGAGGGAGAGAGAGAGAGAGAGAGAGAGAGAGAGAGAGAGAGAGAGAGAGAGAGAGAGAACTTGAGACATTCCATAAGGAACACAAGAATTCTCATAACATGAAGAACATTCAAAAGAATAGAAATTGATTTAACCAAAAGAGATAGTTNGGGGAAAAGGGAGGGAAGAGAGGAGAGAGAGAGAGAGAGAGAGAGAGAGAGAGAGAGAGAGAGAGAGAAACAGGGAGAGGCAGAGAGAGACAGAGACAGAGAACTTGAGACATTCCATAAGGAACACAAGAATTCTCATAACATGAAGAACATTCAAAAGAATAGAAATTGATTTAACCAAAAGAGATAGTTTATGAGGAGAAACTAGGAGGCCAGGTGCACAGTGATATATGAGGAATGAGATATCAACAAGAAAGTAAGGAGTCATGATACTGTCATCCCCACAGTCTGTCCCAGCATCATCCAAGCATGATCAGGATTTTAGAAATCCATGTCACCATCTAGGTACCAGAAGCATAAATTGTAACATAAGACCCAGACATGAGAAATTTTTGATGGGAATTCCTAGAAAAAGAGAAGTTCAGAAGAGCATCAGGAGATATGCCACAATGCAGACCATGATTAATTCAAATAAGCAGAGACGCTGAAGGGGATGGACAGTGCATGAAGTCATCCATGGTAAGGAGGAAGATAGTACAACAATGGGGACGGCCATTTGAAAGAGATAAATGAATTTCATTGTGGAAGATTGCTCTGGAACAAGTTTGCCTTGCATTACTTTTCTTTCTTTTTTTTTTTTTTTCAAATTTGTATCCGTTTGACATCATTTTGTTGTCTAATTGCTCTGGCTAGAAATTCAAGTAGTATATTAAATAGTTATGGGAAGAGAGGTTAGCCTTGTTTAGTCCCTGATTTTAGTGGATTGCTTCAAGTTTCTCTCCATTTAGTTTGATGTTGGCTACTGGTTTGCCATATATTGTTTTTACTATGATTAGTTATGGGCCTTGAATTCCTAATCTTTCCAAGACCTTTAACATGAAAGGTTGTTGAATTTTGTTAAATGCATAGAACCTTCTCAGAACCAAGGGCCTCTCCTTCTTTGATGTTCAACAATGCCATCCTCTGCTACATATGTGGCTAGAGCCATGGGCCTCTCCATGTGTACTCTTTAGTTGGTGGTTTAAACCCTGGGAGCTCTGAGGGTACTAGTTGGCCAAAGTATTAATACTTTATTTTATTATTAGCATATTGTCCTGCATTCATTTCTGTTACTGTGATAAAAATAGCCTGACAAATAACAATTTAAGAAAGAAAGGTGTTTACTTGGTCTCACAGTTCTAGGTTACCCCTCATGTAGGAGCTTGAGACATATGATCAAACCCTATCCTGTCATGACCAAAGAAAAGTGTGTTCATGTATGTTGAGTTGCTTGCTTGCTTGTTCTTGATTCCATTTCTCCACCTTATACACTTCATGGTCCCATGATTAGGTAATTGTGCTGCCCACAATGGGCAAGGTTCTCCTAAATCAATGAACAATCAAGTCTATCAATCAAAGACAGGGTGATATACCAACCCAATGTAAGAAAAAAAAATCTTCAGAGAAACTCAWTATTTTACCAAAGCAAATCTATCTACCTAAAGTTGACAAAGCTAACAAACAAAAATAATCAATGAGACTGTATCTTTTTCCAAGCAAATTTAGGTGGCAAACATAACCATGACTAYCTTATAATGAGGAAGGGTTTTTAAGATTTTATTTTATGTGTATGCATGTGTGTCATCATATGTGTGTGTGAACATGAGTACAGATGCACACAGAGACGTGATTAAGGAGTCAGATACCCTATAGCTGTAGTTACAAGAGAGGATGTGAGCAGCATGACTTGGTACTGAGAAGTAAACTTGAGTTCTGTACAAAGGAAGTAAGCACTGTTAATTGCTGAGCTATCTCTTCTGCCTCACAGTGGCAAGGTTCATACAAGCATTTTTATTCGAGTATATTATGTTCTTTGTATTTGCTACCATCTGTTTCCACCCCAAGCCCCACTTTCAATTACTCATTTTCCTTTCCCTAAGATATCTTATCTCCAGGCTATCTTTCTGTCTTCTCTCCATCACTGTCTGTCACCTAGAGTTCAGTTGTCAAAGCTCACGTAGTCTCCCTTCCTGTTACACTCCCTCAAATTGCTCAAAGACTTAAATGAGAGAAATTTATTGTATTCTATCATTTTTTTCTTAGACCAATGAAACCTGTGATTCATTGCCATATGCAGTAATAATTGCAAGGTGGATTTGGGGAAAAGGTACAGTGGACAAAGTGATTACAACAAAGCATAAAGATCTTCAATACCCAATTTTTTTTTAGGGAACTGCCAGACTGATTTCCAGAGTGGTTGTACCAGCTTGCAATCCCACCAACAATGGAGGAGTGTTCTCTTTCTTCACATCCTGGCCAACATCTGCTACCAACAGATTTTTTTTCTATAGTCTTTGTTTACATTCCAAAGGCTTTCTCCTTTCCCCATTCACCCCTCACCATATGTCCCATAAGTCCTCTTCCCTCCTCCTATTCCCCAATCACCCCACCACCACCATTTCTCTATTCTGATACTCTCCAACAAAACTGGATCCAGTCTTTTAGGGACTAGGGTCCTTTCCTTCCTTCTTCTTGGGCATCTTTTAATTTGCTAATTGTGCCCTGAGTATTCAGAGATTCTGGGCTCATTAATATCCACTTATCAGTGACTGCATTTCATGTGTATTCTTTTGTGATTGGGTTAGCTAAATTAGGATGATATTTTCTAGTACGAACCATTTGCCTACAAATTTCATGAAATCATTATTTTAATTGCTGAGTAGTATTCCATTTTATAAATATACCACATTTTCTATATCCATTCCTCCTTTGAGGGACATCTGGCTTTTTTCCAACTTCTGGCTATTATAAATAAGGCTGCTGTGAACATAGTGGAGCATGTGTCTTTATTTCATGCAGGGAAATCATCTGGGTATATGCCCAGTAGTGGTATGACAGTGTCCTCTGGAAGTGTCATGCCCAATTTTCTGAGGAACTGCCAGACTGATTTCCAGAGCCGTTGTACCATCTTGCAATCCCACCAACAGGGAGGATTGTTCCTCTTTCTCCACATCCTCGCCAGCATCTGTTCTCTCTTGAGTCTTTAATCTTAGCCATTCTGACTGGTGTGAGGTGGAATAGAAACGAAACTGGGGAAGACCCTGGAGGACATTGGCACAGGGGGAAAGTTCCTGAATGGAACACCAATAGCTTATGCTCTAAGATCGAGAATTGACAAATGGCACATCATAAAATTACAAAGTTTCAGTAAGGCAAAGGACACCCTCAGAAGGACAAAACAGCAACCAAAAAAAAAAAAAATTGGGAAAAGATCTTCACCAACCCCATATCCGACAGAGGGCTAATATCCAATATATATAAAGAACTCAAGAAGTTAGACCCCAGAAAATGAAATAACACTATTAAAAAATGGGGTATAGAGCTAAACAAAGAATTTTCACCAGAAGAAATTTGGATGGCTGAGAAGCACCTTAAGAGATGTTCAACATCATTTATCATCAGGGAAATGCAAATCCAACAGAGTTTTTTAACTTAGCCATTCTGACTTGGGTGAGGTGGAATCTCAGGGTCCTTTTATGAGGACCCAGCTATATCAATGCTGGTCATATACCCAAAAAATTCTCCAACGTATAACAAGGACATATGCTCCATGATGTTCATAACAGCCTTATTTACAATAGCCAGAAACTGGAAACAACCCAGATGTTCCCTCAATGGAAGAATGGATACACAAAATGTAGTACATTTACACAATGGAGTACTACACACCTATTAAAAACAATGAGTTCATGAAATTCACAGGCAAATGGATGGAACTAGAAAATATCCTCCAGTGTGAGGTAACCCAGTCACAAAAGAACACACATTTAATGTACTCACTGATAATTGATATTAGGATAAACGCTTGAAATATCCAGGATACAACTCACAAATCATATGAAGCTCAAGAAGAAGGAAGACCAAAGTGTGGATGCTTCAGTCCTACTTAAAATGGGAAACAAAGTAATTCTGGGAGCTAGAGGGTAGTAGGTACTTGGAAAGAGTAAAAGAAGGGGACAGAATAAAAGGGGGTCAGGATCAGGTGTAGGAGGATATGGGAAAGATGTAGAGTGTCAGGAAACTGAACAGAGGTATGTAGCAGTGTGGGCTAGGGAATGGGGTAGCCAAGAGAAAGACCCAGCTGCCAGGAAAGCAAGAGACTCCCAGGAACCAAAGGGGGTGTCATTAGCTAAAATACCCAACAAAGGGGGGGGGGATAACCTATACAGACCATATGGAGAGGTTAGGCAGAGCACCCAAATGAGAGAGGGGGCTAGCAACAATTCTCAAAAAATTTAACCCAGAATTGCTAATGTCTAAAGGAAACATACGGCCAAAGAGTGGAGATGATACTGAAGGAAAGGCCATCCAGAGACTACCCCACCTGCAGAGTCATCCCATATGCAGCCACCAAACCCAGTTACTATTGCTGATACCAAGAAGTGCTTGCTGAATGGAGCCTGATATAGCTGTCTCCTGAGAGGCTCTGCCAGAGCCTTACCTACATATATGCATCTGCTTGCAGCCAACCATTAGATTGAGTATGGGGACCCCAAAGGAGGAGTTAGAGGAAGGACTGAAGGAGATGAAGGGGGTTGCAACCTCATGGAAAAAAAAATAACAATACCAGCCACCCTGAATCCCCAGAGTGCCCAAGGACTAAACTACCAATGAAAGAGTACACATAGAGGGACCCATGGCTCCAGGTGCAAATGTGGGAGAAGATGGCCTTATTTGGCATCAGTAGGAGGAGAGGCCCTTGGTCCTGTGATCAGTTGATGTCCCAGCATAGGGGAACTCGAGGGCAGTGAGGCAGGAGTTGGAGGGTGGGTGGCAGAAGACCCTTATAGAAGAAGGGGGATGGGAGTGTGTGGCATAGGGTGTTTGTGGAGGGGAAACCAGGAAATGGGATAACATTTGAAATGTGAACAAACAAAATAGCCAATCTTTAAAAAATGAAAGAAAGGAAAGAAAGAAACCTGAAAATCTAAGTAGCATTACCAGAACCCACATTAAAATAAACAAACAAATAAATAAGAGGCCCGAAAGATGCCTCAGTGGTTAAGAGAGTTAACTGCTTTTCCAGAAGTCCTGATTTCAATTTCCCTCACCCACATGATGGCTCACAATCATCTGTTACAGGATCTGATGCCATCTTCTGTTGTGTCTGAAAATAGCTAATGTGCTCACACAAATAAAATCAATAACTATTTAAAAAAAAATAGCTGGTCATATGCCACTTGTATTCCTCATGATTATTTTTCTTGTTTTCTGTTTTGTTGTTTTGGTTTGGTTTTGGTTTTTGCATTTTCTTATTGGTCTCTGGGGCTACTGCTGGCCAGCAAGCCTAGCTTACTCAATGAGGTCCAGGCCAATAGCAGAGATGACTCAAAAAAAAAAAAAAAAGTGGCTAGCTGACTGACCAGGTCAGGAAGGTACTTACAAGCCTATAGTTTGCTCTGGTGAAACTTATTATGCAAGCACAAGGGAAGCCCCAGGTACTATATAGACACACCAAGTATTCTTGATATTCCCTATAAGAAAGATAAMATTATACATATTTTGCAGCTGTAGAAACAGATTTTGAGTGATTAAACTATTTCTACAAATTCATTGAGGGTATAATTATTGAATTGGGACATGACCCCAGATCAGTGTGGCCCTTAGAGAAATACCTTCTTCCAATATTATTATTTGAACTGAAACCACAGTCTAGCACACCTCATCTTCTGACTCATGTAAGAAATCAATAAAGGCAATCTTCATTTTAACACTAGTGCTATTGTTTGGGAATAAATGCTGTGCCAGGAAATCACCCTGAGTTAGCGTTGAATTTAAGTAAAGAAACATTCAAAGATTGATAAATGTTTCTATTTCATCAGCATGAACAATCATGACTGTACAGTGATGTTTTACAGGGTCTGCTGCAGTAATGATTAACTCCAAAGTTTCACTGGTTTCACCAATACATATATATATATATATATATATATATATATATATATATATATATATATATATATATAAAATCTGTGAAAGTCACTCATACCAATGTCTAACACAACTCAATGGTTATTCTATCACTTTCCTAAGGTCTAAATTAACAGATTTTTTTTTACCACATATGCAGCATCATGAACAGTGTATTTTCTATCATCCAAATAGAAAAAGAACCAAATAAACAACAATAACAAACCAGAAAAATAACAAGCATGGTATATTCATAAAAGAAGAATAAATAACCACTTAATTGTAGGACAGTAGAATAGAACATTATATATATGTATATACATATATATGTATGGAGAGAGAGAGAGAGAGAGAGAGAGAGAGAGAGAGAGCCCATATAATAAGCTTGTTTCAACAAGATCCATCCACGTTTTGGAGACTTTGTTGTTTGTTTGTTTTTAATTTTTGTCCAGGCAGGTCATTTGTATTTGAAGCAGGATCTTACTGCATAGCCTGCTGTCTTAGTTTGGGTTTTACTGATTCAAAGAGACACTGTGACCAAGAACTCTTGTAAAGGGAAACATTTAATTGGAGCTATTTCACAGTTTCAGAGCTTTAGAGATTCAGATGTTCAATTATAATCAAGACAGGAGGATGGCACTATCCAGGCAGTCATGTTGAGGGATGAGCTGAGGGTTTTACATTTTGATCTGAAGGCTCTAGAAGACTGTCTTTCAGGAAGCTAGAAGGAAGGTCTTTCTAAGCCCTACCCTTACAGGACACACTTCCTCTATCAAGGACACAACTCCTAACACAGCAGTATCCGGGCCAGGCATATTTAAACACACAAGTGTTTAGGGACAAAATATTCAAACCACTAAAGCTGAAATCATTATGTAGACCAAGATGTCTTTGAACTCACAGAAGTCAATCATCCTCTGCCTTCTAACTCCTGGGATTACAATCTTGTACCCTCAAACCATGCATCCATCTTGTTTTCTGAGATAATGTGGCTCCTGGACTAAAGCTCAACAAATATTTTACACTATCTATTCGACCATGGATTCCACGTGCCTCTCATTCCCTAAGACTAAAATTAGAGGCATGCATATCATGCCAAATTTATATCAGTTCTTGGGTCAAAATCTAAGAATTTATGCTTGTAAAGCACACACATTTCTGCCTGCACTGCTCCCCACCCCAAGAACACATAACTATGTGTGAGCAATAAATTATCCTTTAGATTCACAAGAAGATGCTAAATGACAAAGCTAAACATTAAATATTCTGTACATCTCTCATAGGCCCCTGTTTCATTATTATTATACAGATAAAGAAATCTTCAAAAACATGTTAGAAATGATGATCCATTCAATTTAGGATTGCAGGAAAATTCAAATACCCTCACTAACCTCAATCAAGGACTTCCATCACACACCAGAGGCCTCTCAGACATACAGTTCAATCTTGTCCTCCAGGGATAAACTCCCAGCTCCTGTGTACTATTTTTCATTGATGAACCGTTTTGCCTCTCTAGTCTAAGGTTTTTAATGTGCTTGTCTCTTCATCTGATTGATCATATACCATTATATTTTAACATGAATTTGCTGCAGCACATAAAAAATGTTTTGAAATGAGTTCAAGGGTCTGGAAAAATGACTTAATATTTAAGAACASTTGCCACCAAATCATAAAGAACAAAGTTCCAATCCTTGTAAGCACAAAACAAGCCTGGAATCTGGCTCATAACTGCAGTGCCAGCTCTGAGGAGGTGAAGATGGAGAATCACTGAAGCTTATTGGCTTCCACCCTAGAAAAAAGAACATGAATCCCAGAATCAGGAGGAGATTCTAACTCAATAGGGTAAGTGGAGAGTACTAGAGGAAGGTACCAGCACCCTATCCTGGCACCTGAGTGCACAGGCACACACACACACACACACACACACACACACACACACACACAAATAAAGTAAATTTATCAAATAAATGAATCTTTAAAAAGAAAAGGAGTTTACAACATAAATGTGGCATGCCATGAATAGTATTATATAATTCTGTACCCATGAAGTGGGTTAGTGCAGTTGTCTGGAGTGAGTGCAAAATATTTCTGATCTGACATATGTTCCCAGGGAGCTGAAGAAGAGTGAAACAGATGGTCCACAATCCAGAAGTATATCCCAAGAGATAAAAGTTTACCTAAGGCCAGTCACATAAGAAATACCTGTAATCTCAGCACTAATGAGAATGGCAATTTTCAAACCACCTGGATATATAAAGACTCTATCTCAAAACAAATGAAAATTTAGGCACATGATCAGAGGAATGTCAGCTCCTCTCAGAGCTATCCAGAGAGGATACAATAAGGAGAAAGAAAACCAAACAAATTAAAGTATAATTACACAAGTGAATTGCATATTAAGAATGCTCCATGGCCCTCTGATGGATTTAAGGAAGCTTGGAATGTAGATGGTATGAATAAAGAACCACCATCTAAGGGCAACAATAAATTATTTTCTATAGAATGGGGAGGCATCTAGAAAATCCTGGGGACACAGCCATGCCACCAATGACATGCTTTGCAAGCATAAAAAGTTGAGTTGATCCCAAATCACCATCCAGGTAAAAATGCCATGCATGGTGGCACAGACATGTAACCCCAACTCTGGGGAGACAGAATCAGGAGAATGCCTGGTACTCCCTATGAGACAAAATAAGCACTTCCTTATTTAAGTTGAATTTGACAGGTATTTTGTCACAGCCATAACACAAGGAACTCTGTGATCTTTTGCAGGCTGGGTAGAAGCTTTTCATCCCTGCACAGAGAGTTAATTTTGAACTCATGCACACAGTACTGCCTTCAAACTTGCGGCCTGGTTGAGAAAACAAATAGTACTTCTTAAATGAAAATGGCCAAAATTTGCCACAAAACAGATCTACTTTGGCCAGAATTCTGCAACTTGTATTTTGTTTAGGGTGTATTGTATGTCTTGTAAATGTGGCTTTTGAGGTTTTGCTTGACTGTCCACCTCTCCTGCCTAGGAGAATCTAAAAGACCAAGGGTTATTGAAATTGCTGGCTGATGCTGCAGAAAGAATTAATGGAAAACTCTAGAGCCAATGGGAATGGAATTATCAGATTATCCTTATAACTCCATCAACAATTAAAAGTGCAGGTGTTAAGACAAGGATGTGCCACATCTGTGCCAATCCTGCTGTAGACTCCAGCTAGGAGACTGCTACAAGGGTCAAACTAAACCAGCCCCTAAAACTAATCAGCTCAATGGACCTTGTTATGGGGAAAGCAGCTCTGCCCCCTGATACCTTTCTTTATCCCATGGATGCAGAGCCAATCTAGCCCCCACTTAGCCTTTCTGGTTGTACCATAAATTTGTCTGGAGGGCAACCTTGTTTGAGAGCAACTCCAATTCCTTGATTCTCATCAATACAACTAATTAGCCCAGACAGATTTTGCCCCGTTTCATTCAAGTGGTGCTTCTGCTGAGAAATAGGTCATTCATAGATCATGCATGGCTTGGACTCTAACATCCTGAGATGAAACTGCTCTTGAAAGAAAAATAGACCATAATTTCTTTCAGAGATGATCCCAGCTGGTGGTAGTCTATGGCCAACTGGTCATAGACCAAAAGAATGTTATTGGGGGACCCTATTTGTCTTGCCTTAAATACTAAATCTATGTGGACTTAACAGAACTTGAGCCTGGAAAAAAGCATTCTCACAGGAACACTATGAATTCTCACAGGAACAATGTGAAGTCCACAAATGGACTTAAAAGGAAAAGCCAAATTAAAATTATTGTGTTTTGAATGGGAAATGGCCCACATAAGCTCATATCTTTGAACACTTAGTCTCCAATTAATAGCACAGCTTCGCCAATTAGAGAAAATACATCATTGGGTTCTCTCTCTCTCTCTCTCTCTCTCTCTCTCTCTCTCTCTCTCT
>BDUI01015238.1:12753-25653 GCA_002335545.1 Apodemus speciosus
TGCTGGGATTAAAGGCGTGCACCACCACTGCCTGGAAGATTATGACTCTTGAAGTAAGAAAATACATAACATTATTTTATAGGAGCCCAGATGAGACTCTACACTTTTAAAGAAACATTTTTTAAGAGTGATGAAATGTTTTAAAGACATTTTATGACACTTTTAAATTTATATTTTATATCGTGATATTGAAATGAATTGGAGGACAAACAAGAAAGGAAAGATTATGGTTTAACAGTGCTATGTTTTTATGTCAAGCTGACAAGGGTTAATTGTGTTGGTTGGCTTGTCAACTTCACACAAACTGGAAAGAGATCTCAATTAAGGAACTGTCTACAACATATTGGCTTGTAGGCAAGTTTGTAAGGCATTTTTTATTAATAATTGTTGTGGGATGGCCCAACCTATGGTAAGTGGTGCCACCCCTAGGCAGGTGGGCCTAGGTTGTATAAGAAAGCAAGCTGGGCAAGCCAGAAAGCATTATTCCCCTTTTAACTACATTTCACTTTCTGCCTCCAGGTGCCTGCCCTGACGTCCCTCTGTAATGGATTATAAACTATAAGCTAAAATAAACCCTTTTCTCCCCAGTTGCTATAAGTCATGGTCTTTATCACAACAAGAGAAACCAAATTAAGACACTATGAAAGCTATGAAACCTCCAGCCTTAGAAACATCTCAATTCATGCATTTCTGTTAGGTTTCTAGCTGGACTAATGGGAAAGGTCATTGTTGGAAGGACAGAACACAAGGGAGCAGTAGGAGGCACAGGGAACTCAACACATGCTAAGAGCCATCAATCTCCTGCAGTTACTACTGGTTGCTGCCTAGTATACACCGTCTCTGCCTATAGCTGTGCTCCTGGCTGCACTCTTAGAGGCCCACCTGGCTGACTCATGGCAGCCAACTTTCAGCTTGTTGAACTCGCGCTGCAGCTGCTCCAGCTGCTCCTGCAAAAGCTCCTTCCTCTCCACCAGCTTCTCCCGGGCATGCCTCTCAGCTTGGAAGTCAGCCTTGTAGATATCCGCCTAGCGAATAGAACAGAGGTGTTCACCCACCATCCATCAGCTTCCCATCAAGCATTCTATGCCATGCCCAGAGAAACAGAGCCCTGTCCTGTCCCCTAGGACCCATGATAGTACATCAGAAACAAATATGAAAGCCTATGGTCCCAAGAGCACCAAGAAGTGAAGGAACAATGCAAAGGGCTCAAGAAGAGAGAGGCCACTACAAAATGATGTAAAAAGGTACACCAAATCCCACTGCCTGGATGGAACAGAGCCCTCACCTGGGCCTTCAAGACTGGCACAGTCTCCATCACAATCTTGTGCTGCTCGGCCTCCTCTTTCAGCTTATCAATCAATTCCTGTTTGGCTACCAGGGCCTCCTCAGCTTGCTGGAGCTGTTGCCTCAGATCTTCCAGCTGCATGCCCTAGAGAAGGACAAAGGGGGCTGGCAGAGTCTCTTGACCCACAGTGGGGCCAAGCTACCTCCCTGACTGGCCATTGTTTTGAGACTAAGTAGGAAAAGCTGGAACAAAGCCAGTCCTTTGGATTTTGGGGTCAAAGACAATGTGTGCAGGGAGAATACTGCATCCTGTGGTGGCCCTACAATACAGAAGAAATGCTGAGGTCCTTAGGATGCACAAAGGTCTTAGGACTGATAGGAACTCTGAGGATGAATAAGGTACTGACTCATACTCTACATCATTCCCTTCAGAGAATTCCTAACTAGCCATCCATCCTCCCTGAGGCTTCCCACTCCACAGCAAGATCGGCCTGCCTCTGACTCCAGAGTGCTAGAATTAAAGGCATGTGCTACCAGGCCTAGCACCAATATGTGGGGTTTTGGCAACCTTGTTCAAGTTTCTTTATATGAGTATTAGGTTGTAAAGAATCACCGACAATCTATTCTATTTATGAGAAAGAGGAAAACAACTAATAAACTTTATTGTGGAAAAAAATGTGACCACCAGAATGCTGGTCGTGGTAGCACATACCTGTAATCTCAGCACATGGAAGATAGAGGCAAAAGGATCAGGAGTTCAAGGCTAGTCTCAGCCACCTAAGAGTTCAAGGCTGGTCTAGGCTCTACTGAAAAATAGGCTAGGGAGATAGTTCAGTCAGAAAAGTACTTGTGAGGACCTGAATTAAAGCCCCAGAATCTATGTAAGAAAAAGAGCTAGTCATGTATAGCTCCTAAGAAATAACACCAATGATGTCCTCTGACCTCCTCATGTGTTTGTGGGTAGACACACATACAAAGTAATCACTAGACCTGATAAAGATAAACTCAAAAAGAGATTGGAGTAACCTCAGAAATGTTTCTGGGGGAGGTAAAGAAAAGCTGGAAGGATGGCTCAGCAGTTAAGAACACTTCTTGTTCTTGGAGAGGACCCAGATTCAGTCACAGGCATCTCACAACCATTCATAACTCCAGTTCCAGCAGATCCATCATTCTTTTCTATCTTGCACATGTTTGAAGCAGACACATAGTGCACATACATATATGCAGGCAAAATACTTTTTACATAAATATAAATATAAAAATGTTTTTAGAAAAAAAAAAAAGAAATGTTTGTGGACTTCCTGACTCTGAGCATGAAAGAATGGCCATGCAGAACAGCATCCCTGCCACAGACAATATTTGAAGGTCCTAGACCCAGATACCCTACAGATGTCCTGTGGATATGTCCCATCTCCTTGTGGTCATCCAAAAACTGTCATAGCTACAGTCCCACTAAAGATGTCAGGCAACTTAAAAGTCCCTTCCAAAAGCTAGATGTGCTATTTCTCAAAGGTCACACTGCTCCCCTTCAGGTACACTGGGGAAGAAGGGAAAAACCTCCCCCTGAACAGCCCAGATAAGTCATACTTACTAGCTTACGTTCTCCACTCACCTTGCTGCTTTTAATGTGGCTGTCGTAGTCTTGGAAGAGTTGGTGATAGGCTGCCTGCAACTGAGCCAGCTTCCGCCTGTGCAAAAGGAGCTGTCACTGGAGAAACTGCTTTGTCCCAATAGAGCCACAACTTGCCTAAGACAGCTTTACCTTCTTTCTTGTCCCATAAAAGACCTGAAATGTGGGCTTCCTGGATTACATCTGGGCTCCTGAAACTATCAACTCTAAGGCGAGCTTTGCTGACTACAAGGATTCACTGCAAATAATTTGGCCACTACATAGTTCACGTTTTTCCTTAAAGCCAACATCTTGGAATGTTTCTAACAGGGCTGGGATAGAACTCAGGAGTAGAACTTTTGCCTGCTGTTTGAGGCCCTATGCTCCATCTCTAGCACCAAAAAGAAAATAAATGTAGAGGCAGGGAGATTGTTCTAAATTAAAGAAAACTCAAAAGGATGCTGAACCAGATACCAATAGTAGGTTAAGAGCCTGTATAGGCATTGCTAGCCCAGATAAGGAGTCTTTAGGGCCAGCTTGAAGCCACCATGGCTCCTTATTTTCTTTACACCAAGAGCATATTTTAACTGTGATGAAAAGAACCTATGTAGGACACACAGTAAACATGAATATGGGTAGAAAATATTCTTGTTTACATATAATAGTTGATTCTGTCATTAGCAAGGCAAAGAGAGGGAAATCAGCCCTTTTATATACAACCAGTCCCTTTCAAGACTCCCTAAAAGGCAGAAAGCACCATGGGTGCTCTGAGATCTCTTGGTACCAACCCTCCAAGCCACTTACTTCTCCTCTGAAGCAGCTTGTCGCTCCATTCGCAAGGCAGCCTCCACACTCTGGTTCTGCATGCGCAGCTGGTCCACCTGGACACTGTGCTGCTGCTGTAGCACCTCCCGCTCACTCTCCAGCTGTCTGACCTGCTCACTAACTGCTCGAATCCTGATATGCAACAAAAAAAGAACACCCTGAGGGGGCTGTGAGCTCATTAGCACTGAGCTCTAGTCAGGAACTACTGTGCAACTCACAATTTAGTCTGAGTCCCAGGCACTCTCATTAGAGGCTCAGGTTCCATACCTAGGTTGTAGAGCCTCATGGGATAAGCATCAATAGTCTCAACAGAGAACTCATCTCTCCCTCTATAGCCTCACTCTAAAAGCTTATGTTGTCTTACCTCCATCACCAATATCCCCCATATCTTCTGACCCTGGCCTACAGTACCCCAGTTTCCCTTAAACTCTAGTTCCGGCATTAGCTTCATCACCCTGGTACCTCCTTCTGTGCTCAATACAAAGGCAATGATGGACATTTCCATGGGTCTTTGAGGACAGATCACCCCAACTTTGCCAAAGCAAATCTGGACTACTGGGCTTGCTCCCCTTGGGCCTTTTCTCATACTGCCCTTCTCCCACCAACTCACCACCAGTGCTCTCTGAGCCCAAGTCAAAACTCTCCTCCCTCCCCCAGGACAGGAGCCCCAACCCACTGCTCCACAAACACAATGACTACCTATTGCACTGAGAAGGCCAGGGTTACCCTGTTAGCTTCACTATCTAGAGGACAGCAGCAAGGCAGTATGAGAGGCACAACAGTGGCCATGCCTATAATTCAATGATCTCACATGGCAACCTAATCCCCTTGGCAAAAGAGTGTGAGTGACAGTCCCAAGACTATTAGTTGACAAAGTCATCCAAACTCACTTTTATGCCAGAAGTCAGAAATGTTGGTACATGCATGGCAGAGGATACCAACATGAACAACTCCCAACAGAAATATGGAGTTCATAGTCTCTAATGAGAAGCAGTTCATGAGGGCTCTATGCTTTTCATGGGGTTGCTGTGAAATGTATCCAGTCTTCTTCACCTAGGACTTTCTTCCTTGGTAGAATCCCACTGCCTATTAGTCTGGATAGTGAGCTCTTGAGTGTGGACTTAGGGGCCCTGCAGTGCTTCCGAGGAATAAACTAAATCCCAGTATGATGCTTTGAATGAAAATGGACCCTTAGGCTTCTAGAGAGTGGCATTACTTAAAAGGATTAGGATAAATGGCCTTATTGGAGTAGGTGTGGCATTGTTAAAAAAAAAAGTGGATCACTGGGGATGGATTTGAGATTTCAGATGCTCAAAACCAGACCCACTGGTTTACTCTCTCTTCTCTGCTGCCTGCCAATCCTGATGAAGAACTCTCAGATACCTCTCCAGCATTATGTCTGTCTGCTTACTGTCATGCTTGCCACCATGACAATGGACTGAACATCTGAATGTAAGCCAGCTACAATGAAATGTTTTCCTTATAAAAGTTATCATTGTCATGCTGTCTTTCCACAGCAACAGAAACCCTAACTAAGCACCCAGTAAAGAGTCAGAGAGACTCTTTCCAGCAACAGCTAGAACTAGATTCCTGAATACCAGACCAGGCTTCTCACAAGGCAGCCCTGAGGGCCCCAGGGAATTTAAAAAAGACTGTCAGTCCTTCCTTTCAAAGAGGAATTTCTAGGGGCTCCTAAATTTGACTCATTAAAAACCCTGGAAGGGGCCTCCTGGGCTAGCTTCCTCTCCCCACTCACCTTCCCTCTAAAGTTTGCCGTTCCTTGGTGGCAGCCTCCAAACGACTCTGGCTCTCCTGGAGTTCCCCAAGCAATGATGTCACCTGAGCTTTCACAGAGGCCTTGTCCTCAGCCATCTGCTACAAGAAAAAAAGTCATTCCTATCAGTACCGCTTTCTCCAATGCTTCCCACTTTTGGCTCCCCCAAGACCTGAGACAGCCTTCAAGCAGCTAATGTATCAAGGGCTTCTCCTGCCTCTCAACACCTATAAACCTTGGTACTTTGAAGCCTCATTAGCCCAATGTCTATTTGTCTTCCTCCAGCCACCAACCTTGACTCTCAGGTGGTAGTGAACCTTTTTCAGTCTCTTTGAGACTCTGTAAAAGGAGGCTAGACTCAAAGACAGCAACAAAAATAAACACCTAGTCCATATATAGAACAGGTGAGAAGTTTCAGAATAAGAGAGGAGACTGTAATTTTTTAAATACTGAGAGCTGAACCATCAAGATGGCTCATCAGATAAAGGTACTTGACACTAAGGCTGATGACCAGAGTTTTGCTTTAAAACCCATTTGATGGAAGAAAAGAAACCAACTATCATAAGCTGTCCTGAGTGCCATGCTCTGCTCAGACAAACTTTAAGGTTAACCAAACTTTAGTATGCCTTCTTTTAAAAGATTTGTTTACTTATTTTATGCATATGAGTACACTGTCGCTGTATTCAGACACACCAGAAGAGGGCATCAGATCCCATTACAGATAGTTGTGAGCCACCATGTGGTTGCTAGGAATTGAACTTAGGATCTCTGGAAGAACAGTCAGTGCTCTGAACCCCTGAGCCATCTCTCTAGCTCTATCTTAAGATCTCATTTATGCAATGTACCAAGCCCCTTCCTAGTTCCTACTTGCAAATGCTCAGAGCTGTTAAAGGAACTGACACTTAACACAGACCTAACCTTTGCCATGATTCCTTCCTCTGTCACCTCAAAGCCCATGTTTTTCCTAACTCTGTCTCCAAAACCTGAGTGCTATTTCTTTGAAATGGAATCATCAGAAAGTACTCAGACTCCCAGTCTTCAAGTACTATAAAAACCTACATTTGATTTGTACAAGCTTGTAAACACATTGATCTCATCACATCGACACTAATACCCTTTGGCATTCACTTGCAATCCTTCCCCTATCCAAATCTTTCATTTTCTTTTTATCTATATCTCTGTCTTTATCTTATTTTTTGAAGTCCTGGAAACTAAACTCTAGGCCTCACACATGCAAAGCATATACTCTATTACTGAGCCACACTCTGGCCCCATTCTCATTTTATAATTCCCAGTCACTGAGTAGAGATTGCTCAGTGGTTAAGAGTACTTGCTATTCTTTGTAAGACTGGAGTTTAGTTCCTCATCACCACAACTATCTGGTAGCTTACAGTTACCAGGAATTCCAGTTTGAGAAAATCTGAGAATCTCTTGTGGCCTTCAAGGGCACTTACACGCAGACACAGACACCCAAAACATAAGTAAAAATAAATCTTAAAAAATGGTAAAATACCCAGTCACCTCTGCAGATGACCAGAGCTCAGCTAGCTCTTTCCCTCTCACTGTCATCAGTTACTGAACAAAATCTATTCTCATTACTCTAATAACTGTCTACCCTTAAGTTTCACATTGGTATCCTTATAAAAAGAGAGGACTGTGAGACAATTTAGCAGGTCCCAGTGAGTAAAGGTGCCTGCCATAAAGCCTAAGAACCTGAGTTCAATCCCTGGGACTCATATGGTAGAAAGAGAGAACTGACTCCTACAAGTTGTCCTGTTACCTACATGTGCACCCCATGGCAATACACACATCCACATGTCTGAGTGCAAGCACAGACATACATACTACACAACATAAAATATTAAACATTTGAAGAGAAAAGGCCATGTGACAAGAGAGTTAGGAAGCACCAAGAACTGCCAACACTAACAATACACTTGGGGAAGTACCTGGAAGAACCCTCTGAGGAACCTACCTGCCCATACATTCATCTTAGACCTCTGATCTCCAAAACTAGGAACAATTCTCTGTTATCTAAGCCCCTGGTGTGTGGTACCTTGCTGCTGTCTCCCCAGATAGGAACCAAATGCTTTGACAAAGCATGCTCTGCATCATTATGAACTTAGCCTCACAATGTAAAACTTGACTATGGCAGGTCTTCTCTACCTTTTTTCCCTCAGACTGGTCCTCTCAGATGGCATAATCCCTGCTCAACTATTGTCACCAGGGTCCTGAAACCAGCCAGTCAAAAAAGGCCCTGAAATACTCTTTCATTCCACACCAGGCATACCATCCTTTGGTGGTTGGGTAATACAGGGCCTATTCACAGGCCCGTGGTCTCATAATTCCTCCAAAGGCTCCTATGGATCATCTCTGATCCCCCTGGGAAATTCTACCTGATGTGACTGCCTTGTTTTTTCAGGGGCCTAGGGCTCAACCAGGCTGTCTGAGCTGATGCCAGGGTATGTGAGGGCCTTGAACTACATGATATAGCACCTGCTAGACTTCAGGGTGGTTAGAACCTAAGCAAGCTAGGTCAGATACCCAAGCACTCCATGCCCTCAAAAGTGGCATAACCCTGGCTCCCAGAGCTCAGGAATGCTTGACAGTGCTCCACTGTTCACAGCAAAAGTACTGCTCCTTAAGAAGCTCACATCTGGCCTCTCCTGGCTCCTACCACATATGCCTGGTACCTTGGATGATTTTGATGTGGACCCTCTCGCTGTGATAAACTAACAGTGAGTGTGATGGCTTCTCTTGGTTCTAAGAGTACTCCCAGAAATCAAGCCTAAAAAGGTCCTGAAGCACCTCCAACAACATACTTCCTACGGGAATATGAGTGCTGTTATGGTCTTCAAACACAGGTGGGGCAGAAGGGCCTGCCCATCCACTAGCTACCTGTTGGCATTTCTTCAGATGTTCCAAATCCTTTAAGGCCTGTTCTCTCTGCCTCCGCAGGTCAAGCTTCTCCAAGCTCAGTCTCTCCACCAGCTTCCTGGCTTCCTGGAATTTGCACATAAGGAACTCCTTTTCCTCCCGCTGGCTGACCTGGAAATGCAGCAGCTCCTCACACCGTTCCCTCAGCATCTGATTGCTCTGCCGGATAGCATCTAGGAACAGGAAAGACAGCAAAGTAGATATGAGTCCTGACAGCCAGACCCCCCTATAATAATAAGTGGGCTTTCTCTAAAAAATCAAACCAATTCCTAGCGATTTCAACTGATGATATGCCCCCAAGGGTCTACAATGCATTACCAAACATAGATTCTTCACTTGAAGGGATACACCAAAATCAACTTTCACTCAGTCCCAGTCCTCCCAGGCTTATAGCTCTGTCTTCAGGATCAGGGGGCCCTAAATACACATGAAACACTTGGGGAGGTAGGGAAACCATCCCCAAAAGTAAATTTCACTGTGTACTTTCTGGCTGCAGAAGGTGCAGACAGAACAAACTATAAGTTTCATTCTCTTCAGTGGCATGTTCAAGAACAGTAAACATCCACCATACAAAGGGTGACATGAGAAAGAAGTCAGTGCCAGTGCAGAAGATGTACTCAAAGATCTCCTCTCACTGAAGCTGGCCACACCCTTCCAAGAGCAGGCCATTTTTCATCTTAAGAAAAAAAAAACCCTCTCTCTGAAGGAAAACTATCTCCCCTTCCACCTAAAAGCTTGCTATGCTCCAAGAAAGAATAAACCTATTCCCATTGATCCCTATAGCTCAATTTTTCCCTACCTACCATGGCTTTTTAGCTTGTCCTCCTTCCCCATCCCTTTTCCCTTCCCTGGTGCTGGCTTTGAATCACAGTATTTTCTACATATGACTCTTCACAGAGAACCCTATCTGAAACAAAGCAAGGTAGCTAAGTTTGAAATGCTGGATGGTTCTTAGGAACATCATGACCTCATATCCTGCCAATTATGAGATGCAGATTGACTTAAGCTTTGTCCTTATATAAGTATGCCAGGCCCCTCCTGACTTTTAACTTCATGCCTCCCTCACACTGCAATCTTTACCTCGGAGCTCTTGATTCTCTTCCAGGCAGCGTTGGAGGGTCTCAGGAGTACCCTGCTCTGAAGGCAGATGTAGCATTGCAGGCTTTCCCAGAGAAGATTCTTCACCCAGCATGTCCTGGTCCTCTGCTGAGCCACCACTGGGCTGCACCATCTCACTCAGCTGAGTCTTCCAGAGGTGCCTGCTCATCCAACAAGACAGTGTCTAGAAGAAAAGGACAGTAGGAATGCATGACAAAGAACAGAGTTTTCTCAACCAGCCCTAGACTTCCATTCACAACAAAAGGCTGGAAATTTTGTCTGGTGGAATTAGATACAAAAGTGAAGTTTGCGTCTAAGACTTAGCAAATATTACCATTGCAAAGAGAGAGAATTGTGGAGGGAAAGGGAAGTAATCTGGGAATCCTACCTCCTCTACACACCTTCAAGTAAAAACAAAGGGTCCTGGCCCCTCACCCAGTAGAGTGGAATGATTGATATATCCATATCTTAATCCCTCAACCTATAAATGTGATTTTACTTGGAAAAAATGGTCTTTACAGATGTAGTTAAATTAAGGATCTCAAGCCAGACATATAAGTGGTGCATATCTTTAATCCCAGCATTTGAAAGGCACAATCAGGCAAATCTCTGTGAATTCAAGGCTAGCTTGTTCTACATAGTAAGAACCTGTCTTACAAAAATCAAGGCTCTCAAAGTGAGATCACAGTCAGTTACATAGGTGGGCCATGACCCCAGTAACAAGTACCCTTCTAAAAGACAGACAAAAGGGGACTGGGAATGTAGTTCAGTGGTAGAGCACTTACCTAGCATGCACAAGACTGAGTTCAATTCCCAGCTCCATACACACACACACACACACACACACACACACACACACACACACACACGAGACAGAAAAGAGAAGAAACAGGAAGAAACACAGAAAAAACATACCTGAGAAGACAGAAGCTGAGACTAGATTGATATAGCCATAGGCCAAAGAACAGCTGAGCCACCCGCAACTAAAAGACACATGAAGGACACTCTTGTACAACTTGCAGATGGAGCATAACCTTGTTCACCTTCTGATTTTATTCTCCTGACCTCCAGACCTGTGAGATATCAATTTTCTTTTCTTTTAAGTCACTGGGCCTGTGGTCATTTCTTACAGGAGTCAAGAAAATGCAAATACTTGGTAAGAGAGACTTCAGAAGACCACACTGTACCTGAGAAGTATCCAGCGGGGATAGAGCCCTCTTGTGTCTTCTGTGTGCAAAGTTTGAAAGCATGAATTGGGGTGCTTTCCCTTGTCACTGGCCCTTTGCAGTCAATTGGCCCCACAAAGATAACTCAAATTATTTCTCTCCCCTACCATGACCTCCATTTCTCCTAGTGCAAAATCCAAGTCCATACAACAGCCTACATGGTCCTATACCACCTATACTCCTTCCTTCCTTTTCACCAAATATTCTTCCTGGCTCTCTCTGCTCCTGCTGCTAGTCCTTCCATTTTCCCAGGAAATGCCAAGACAACACATTCATTCTCAGATCAGATAAATGGCATGAGGACAGGCGAACAGATTACTACTAATCATTTGCAATGTGAACTGAAGTGCAGAAGGTAAGATATTTAGTTGTGAAGATACACACGAAAACTTTTTAAAGACTTCAAATGCACTCGTTTGATAAACAGCCTGGCCTGACGACATACACCTGTTGCTCCAGCTGAGGAAGAATCTTGAGTTCGAGGTCTACCTGGCCTACAGTGCAAAAAAGTGTTTCAGAAACAGTTTGATCACCAGAAAATGTCTTCTAACTAAAGAGTTCTAGCACTACGGGCCAAGTCCTTAGGCGACAGCTGCAGTGAAGGGAAGGACAAATTCAATCTGACTAGCCGCCCAAGTAACCTGGGTAGCGAATAACTAGACACTTGCGGCAGAACAAACTGGGCCTAAGGTGGGGGGGGGGGTGTGTGGAGTCTCGGAAGCTGCGGAACAACCACCGTTGGACCCCTGTCTTTGGAGAAGTGGACCACACCTGTCAGCAGAGTCGGCCAGAAGTGAACAGGGCAGGAGCAGCGGGATCCGACCGCTCCGACAGAATCGGAGCTCCTAGAAAGTCCTAGTCAGGCGATCACCCTTCCCTTCTCTGCAGTGGAAAACCCCACTTCCGGCTTCCGGTGTCGTAAGTGTGGAATCCGGAAGTAGAACACAGACTCAAAGGCACGGAAATTAACCAGAGAACCAAAACCCAAAGAGCCATACTCTGCTCCAAAGTCTCAGTTCGCCAGTCTGCATTGGCCAGCAGAACAGCAGAATGCTCCTCACTGATAAACATCACACTTATACACACACTTTTTTTTTTGAGACAGTCCTACGTAGACCAGGCTGGTCTCGAACTCGAGTCTCTTGTTTCCCGTCTTCTGGGATTAAAGTAGTGTATCACCACGCCCACACTCGCCTCCACCCCGTTTTCAAGGCACCGCATCCGCACTAAAACCCTAGTTTCAGTCTGGTCCTGCCACTGGGCTCCTTGCCGCCAGGCCCCTACCAAGAAAAAAGCCTAGAGGAAGCTGCGAAAGTCCAGCCCCAGAAGCCAAAATAGCCGCTAAGAAAGGCGTGGCTATGCTGCTAACGGAAGTGGGGTCATTCGGAAAGGTGCAGGGCCTCACGGGTCCAGCGGAAAGCTAGGCCATACATTACGGGTGGGGTGACTATGGGGACACAGGAGAACTGTATGGAGCTGCATCTATGCCGGCAAGACATCGCGATCGCGGAGCAGTGGCATCAGGGACGGCCAAAGGGCGGGGCTGGCCGGGGATGCGCGCGCATTTACCTCTACTCTTCTCTCCTCCCGCAATGATAGAGTAGCCCGAAGCTCCTCCCCTCCTGCCTCTCCTGAGGCGGGTCAGCTCAGTCAAAGCACACGCCCTCTTGCGTTAAATGGGCCAGCGAAGCTTAGCCCCCGGAAACGGGCTGTGTATTCCAGATCTGTGAACGCGTTTGGCAGCGGCAACTAAACTCAGGTAAAGGGGTGGTCTGATGGCATATCGGTGGAGGGACCTGCTGCCCGCTTGTACGCCGCATGCCCCTCTGCGCGCTAATCTACAAGGTCTTAACCCATCCCTTTGTATCCCGCACTTTCCCCGCATTGGGCCCATGAGGACTAGTCCTTTAGAAGAGAAGGGACTTTCCGGGATCACCCATCTAGGACAGAAGAAAGCTAGAGCTGAACTCCATCTGCACAATCAAACGTGCTCAATTTTTTGTGGAGTTTCTGGCAGACACCAGAGTAAGATGGTCCCATATACAGAGTGTGATGCCCTGACCGGATTTTACCTAGCTTCCCAGAGTGGATGCCCTAGGTGAACGCGCGCGCGCGCGCGCGCACACACACACACACACACACAGGCA
>BDUI01015239.1:7458-17803 GCA_002335545.1 Apodemus speciosus
GAAAGGAAAACAACAACAAAAAGCCAGTCAAGTAGAGTGGGTCACAATTGTAATGGTAACACTTAGGAAGCGAAGGTGGGAGGACTGACTCGAGTCCAAATCTAGCCTAGGCTATATAGTGAGTTCCAGCCAAGCCTGGGTTACCAAATGAGACTGTCACAAAACAAAATTAAAACAAAGAGCATAGTTTAAATGGTTTAAGTCTTTACTGAAACTCATTGTGATGACAGGCTTTATCCTTGTTAACATGTAAATCTTTACTGAAACTCATTGTGATAACAGGCCTTATCTTTTTGTTAATGGATGCAAAGGCCATCAAAGATAGTAAAAAATATATGCCAAAGATATATGCTTAGCTAAAAATTGAAATTACACTTTAGTTTCAAAACTAAGGATCTGATACAGACAAAAAAATCATAATTTAAACAACTATGTTTTAAAAAGACAAGATCTAACTTGGGATGCAGCTCAGTAGTAGAGTGCTTCTTATAATATGTGAAGACCTGGGTCCAACGCCCAACCAGCATCATAAAAATTTAAATTAAAAAGAAGATTCTGAAATTGTTAGATTTAATTATATAGTAAAAACTGTGCTTTCATACTTTATATTCTTTTAGGATTATGAATTTCATAATTTGTTGTAGTTGTTCATACTAGCACTTTAGAATTTCAAATTCCTATTAATAACTTCTAAATGACCCAAGGTGAATCAGCATGCATTATGCACCTCCAGGGACTCTCATTAGTCTAGCAGATTTAAGAGATCCTGAAATGAGAAGTAAGCAGACCTGAATTCCAGTCTGGACAGTGTCACTTGATCTGGAATAAAATTCCTAGCCTTTCTGAACCTGTTTTCTTCCCTATAAAATGGGGATAATATTTGGACTCTATGTGAAAAACATTTATTTAGTGCACAACCTGGCACAAACAAACACACATGTATATGCACACACAAAACACCATGTATGCTTGTCTGTGTATATGTTATACGGTGTTACAATAAACAGTACAGATGCCTTGAGGAACTCAGAGAATATGAAAGCCTTGGCCTGTGGTGACTGGCCACAACACAAATTGAATCAGTGTGCTGAACTGAGAAAAATTAAGACGGGATTACGGGGAATAATGCAGTAGAATTACCTAGTGATTTCAACACAGCTAGAGGGCATCATTCAGATTCCTGAGACTGAACTTGGATGGGGTGGAGTTCTTCTTCCCTGAGAAACAGAATGAATGCCTCTTTCCCTTCTAAAATGCCAATGCTCAGATCTGAAAGCTACTGTTTTAGGAAGAAGCTCCTCCCCAAAGCTTTGTATAGGTGCTTATTCTCCAGAAGACGGAAAAAGGATCCTGAAAAAAACATGCTATATTCATTAACCACCCCATAAAATCTTTAGGTCTGGGACTTCTTTAACACTTACTATATATAACCACAACCAAAGGGTGAGAGTTAGGAAGAGGGGGTTAAATATGTGAAAAGGGATGTTTGCTATATATTCAGAGCTGCCAATGAAAACTCGCTTCCTGAACATTAGAGCAGTATTCTGTTATACAAATATAATCCAAATGACAAATGCAAGCCAAAAGATGCAATTTTACATGCCCCAGTATCCACATTTTTAAAAGCACAAAAGGTAAAATTTTCTTTTATTTAACTCAATATACCCAAAGGACAATTTCAACATGTAATCAATCTCAAAATTATTTAAGTCTGGGGATATAGTTTAGTAATACAGCACCTAGCTAGCATCCAATAAGGTCCTGGGTTTAATCTTTAGTTCCAAAATAAATCTGAGATAATTACCATCCTTTTGTTGCCTTTTAAAAAATAATTCACTTATTTTATTTCATGTGTATGGGTATTTGTCTGCATGCACATATATGTGCACCACATGCATGTCTGCTTCCACAAATCCCTTGGAACTGGCATTACAGTCAGTTGTGAGCTGCCATGTAAATGCTGGGAATTGAACCCAGGTCCTCTAGAGGAGCACCCATTACTCTTAACCACGGAGCCACTTCTCCAGCTCACTTTTTGTTGTCCTAATCTTTGAACCCTGGAGCTCAAGTCACAGTTACACACTGATCTGGATGGTGCTAGAGACTGAACATAGTATGTGCCAAGCTTATACTCTCCCATTCAGCTACAGAGTCATTTCTCAGCCTGGTGTTTTTGTTATTAAGAATGAATCTTTCCATTTTAAAACTTCACAGTTTTAAGTCCAAAAAACTGAACTATTCTATTTAGTTATTTAGTTAGTTAGTTATTTGGTTTTTTTCAAGACAGTGTTTCTCTGTGGTGTAGCCCTGGCTATTCTAGACCTTGGCTATTCAGCCCTCTGTAGACCAGACTGATCTCCAACTCAGAGATCCTCCTGCCTCTGCCTTACAAGTGTTGTGACTAAAGGTATGCACCACCACTGCTCGCTATTATTCGACATTTTTTAAGGGAGAGGAATTTTATTACTATAAAAGAAACAACACAGAATAAATATTTTTTTGATTTTAGTCAGAGAAATGAGCTGCTTGGAGTTGTAATACAAAAAGAGTGGTGACTGGCAATTTCTAAGCCTGATCTGAGCAACTAAGTGGTTTTCCAAGTTTTCCTCTGAGATTACCATATTTTTCTGTTAATTGTTCCTGAAAAATCATGATGTTAAATGTAGGTGTGCTAATAGGAAACAAGGGATATAAAGAAACTAGGTAAACAACAACACAAGGAAATAATCACATACATCTAGAATATACCCAGCATGTGAAATAACGAGACAATGAATTAATGAGCAGTCTGGTCTTTCTCAAAAGGAAAGGTGAGGGCTGCTGTGGATTAAGACAGCTTAAATATACAAGATGGTCAAAAGCAATGCATAAACACTGGGTTCTAGTACATTTTGGAGGCCAACTCCAAAAACTTGAATATGCATTAGCAATTTGATGATGGGTCTTAGTGTTATTGCCCCTAAGGTAAAAAGTAAGATTGCATTTAGATAAGAAGTCCTTACTCATACAAGAAATACAGTAAGTATTTAAGAGGTATTTGTGTTTACAACTTATTTTCAAAGGCTAGAAAAATATGGCAAATGTAACAGTAACAGTTCTAGGCAACAGCTGTACACTATACAGGTATTCCATTACACTATTCATTCAACTTTTCATTTTTGAACATCCTTATAACAAACAAGAAAAAGGAAAAACAATTCAAAATTAAAACAAAGACAACCAAAGGTACTGTGCAAACCTTGATTAAATTTTAGTTCATGAAAAGCAACTAAAAAAACACCTTTGAAATGACAGAAAATGGCCTGGATGTTACATATTACAGAAATATTGTTAATTCTCTTGGGTACAATACTATTTTGGTTAATCTTGGGAAATGACAGCTGAAGCTTTAGGAATGACAGTCACAATGACTACCACATTCTTCGAAGCAGCTAGGAAGAAAGGACACATAATAAAGACTCTACACGCTCTACCTATGTAGCAAATGCTAACGACTATTAACTAACATGGTATGTTTGTTTTGGAATGGTCATTCTATTCTTTCAGCTTTTCTGTATGTTTACCTAAGTCTGTAACAGAAAGTTTAAAACACGTAAAAGCTAAAATAAGACCATTATTAACATTCCCTGCCAAATGTGGCGTGTATATATCATCTCTGCACTTGATAAGACTGAGGCAGGAAGATGCCCTGAGTATGAGGCCAGACTGGGCTCTAGAACTGTTTAAGCCCAGCCTGGGATAGAGCAAAAGCCTTATTTGAAGACAAGAAAATGGCATTGTTTGAGACCTGCAATGTTTTGAATACAAGAAAAATATATGAATACTACTGTAAGAAGCTTAAAATATAAGATATATGATGCTAAAATCTTTGAAACAAGAGTCTCTCTGTATAGCATTAGCTACACAGTCTCAGGAACTTGCTGTGCAGATCAGACTGGCCTCTGCGTAAGTGCTGAGATCAAAGGCATATACCATCTTATTTATTTGCCAACCAAATTGTCCATATCAATTTAGTTTCTAAAGTTGTATTTCTAAAGAGAAGACCTCTAATCTGCATAACTGAAGTGCATCTCGACATTTAAAAAGCCACAAATTGGTTTGTTAAACGTAAATATTAAGGCAAGCTTACTCAAGTAGAAGTGAAAGCTTTTATAATTACATAAAAATGAAAATTTTTCTCCTCAATGGGATCTTAAGTTTTCCTAAGAAAGTAATTCCAGAAGGAAGCCTTAATAACATTTTTAAAATGATAGAACCAAATGCCTAGTGAATGGTGATCCCCACTGGTATGCTATAGGTGTGAAGGGAAATCAGCACGTTCAACTGTTAACCAACTACCCAACAGCCTTTCGGTGCTCTAACACTGCCTGTCTTGAACACTGGTAAATGGAATGCAGACAAGCCCAGCAGCTCCGCGTTTACAAATGAACTGACATCAGTCAGCCATTATACTGTCCCACAAGAGAAGAAGTTTTATTTTCTATTTCACAAATACTTTCTACTTCTATCTAAATTGAAACTGGGGGACAAGGTGCTCTCTTTTAGTGGTGAGAAAGCATCTGGATTTAATGTATAAAGATAAAGCATGAATCCCCAGGGAGAGAGAGCAATAAAAATAATAGTAAAGGTAGAAAAAAATCAAAACCTAAGAAACAAATGGTTTACATAGTTGATGTGGGTATGGTTCCTATTGAACCATTTAAGTAAATTTTCTAGTTTTAATCATTTATCATATTAATAAATTCTGAGAATAAAGATAAAATTCCATAAAATTGAGCTTTGTATTAAAGATGAGAATGACATTTCATAGCATTTCAGAAGGAGAAAAAAAACATGCCAGGCTCCTGAGTGTTATTTAAAGGCACAAATTTGTTTATTTTTAAAATGGCATAATGGAACTGTTTTCACAAGCTCTGGTAACTAAAGCTGGGCGCTTTAGCATGAAGGGTATCTATCTGTCAGTCAAGTTTTGTGTATTTTCTTGAAAGAAGGAAAGATGCAAGAGGTAAACAGAGTCCCAGAGGTAACCATGTGATTAGAAAGCAATTAAGTTAAGCAATTACTGAAGCTGTTCTCTCTCCTTTGGGCAAGAATGGATCACAAGTGAGACTCTGATATAGAAATGAAGATGTTTTTATGCAAAAAGGCCAAGGTTGTTTTAAAGAAAGTATTTTTAAAAGAGATTTATATGGTAGACTGTACACAGAAATGTTTTATGAGTGTACATAGCTTTATGGTCTATGAGTTTAGAAATGTCAAATGTTTTTAGACATAATCCTTGCTTCCATGGTTAACTTTAGTGTTCACAGTAAACTGGGGACCAGACATAGGCAAGGCTATGGAAGACTATCACTCTGTGGCCTACTGGTTATCAAGAGCTATTGTGTGTGCCCTGACTGCAGTTTAAATAAGAAAATGCATGTAACGTACATGCATCATGCAGAACTATAAAAATCATCAAAGCCAATTCTAACATGGATTGCTTAAATTAACTTTTAAAAATAATCTAGCCCACTTCGCATTAAGAAAAGCTAAAGTAAATTTGTAATATTTCTATCACATCATAATCCAACCTTAAGGGTACTTGAAAAGTTGAACTAGTCTACTACCTACCTGGTTTATTCTTCACCCACAAAATGTATTTTTAAAATTCCTAAATGCATATGATATAACAAAATCAGCACCTTATATAGAAAAGATTCTTATAAACTACTCCTTTTTTGACTCCTGACCAACTCTGGGAATCTTATCTATAAAAAAAAAAAAAACCCATCTGATTGTATTAAATTGAGGAGTCCTGTCTATTGCTTTCAAATGCACCAACCTTCTCAAAAACGCTGGATGGAGTCATCAGACAAAACCTGATGTTCTGAATGATGGTATCTGTGTGTCTCCACCGTCGTCTATCATGTCGCAGCCAAGACTGCACAGCCTCGTACAGCTCTATTTCTGGAAACCTGCTCAGATGATCATTATCCAAATAAGACATGAGCTTCTCGAAGCTCAGATAGGACAGGAAGTCAGGCCTGGACATTAGTGGCACGAAATTGTCTAGCAGAAAGGCGTCCAGCTTCTCCCTGACTCCCTCAATATTAACACCGAAATCATCTAACAGTCTCATAATTTCCGCACAATTTTCTAAGCAGATTTTGGCTAAGAGAAAAGAGCAGCAGAATTTCACCACTTCTATAAGCTGAACATACATTGCTGCCTGAAGGATTTCATGAACAGTGTTCATACTTAGTTCTATAGTTCCATAATACATAAACTGAAGAACGTGGCTGAAACCAGTAGCTGTTAGACCTTTCAAATGAATTTTGTCCTGATCTCGTTCCCTCATGTCTGCTGTGAACATAATTCTGAAGTAATCACTCTGGGTGGCCAAGAGGGCTTTATGGGCCTGGAACTGATGATCTTCAATAACCAGAGTGACATCGAGAAGCAATCCCTCCTCATACAGTGCTCTGAACCCAGCAGAGACACTGGTGTCATGGATGGAGGAACAGAATCCTTCCACGTCCCCTGCCATGAATCACCTGGAAAAAAAGTAATTAAAGAAAATTGTATTAATCATGACCATACATTGAGAAGGTATTATTATTAAGAGTTGTAACAGTTTTTTTAATATATTAGGTCTACTAGCAAAGTCCTAAGTATATAAACCCTTAAAAAGAAGGCAACCTTCTATAAAAGTTTCCAAGCTGTTTTTGGCTTCCTACCTGGGAAAGAGACTCTACTAAAGACAGATCTATTAAACGATGATGGTAACCTGTTAACTTACAAACAATACCCRCCTATTTGACTTTATACAATTCATCTAATATATTTATGTTTCAAAATTAGGAATACAAAAGATTTCATAAGCAAACGGTTAAGGAAAAGCCAATAAATAGAAAAAAATCAAAAATCTCAAAAATGCCTAGAAATTCATCCCAAGAAAATAATTGGATAAACATGCCAAGTTGTACAGATAAAATTCTTCTTCCTAGCATTATGTATAATAAACCATTATAAAGTATCTGACATAGCAGCATGCATCTGCGGTTCCAACTATAGGAGGCTGAAAGAGAAAAATCATTTGAATCTAGAGTTCTAGGCTAGCCTAGGAATGATGAGAGGAAGAAATGGAAGAATGGAAATGGCTGGAGGAACAGAGAGAAGGTGAGAAACATAGCTTGCTGAGAATTCAAAGTCAGCCTGAGTTACAGAGCAAGTTCCAGACAAGGTCCTGTCTTGGGCCACATAGACAGACCTTCCTGTCCACAAAAAATATTCGAAAGTTTAACACTTATGGGGCATGTAGAACATACCTATAATCCAAGCACTCAAGAAGCAGAGGCAGGAGGATTGCAGTATGTTCTAGGCAAGCCAGAGCTACATAATGAGACACTCCAAAACAAAAAGTTTTGACAGCAGATTATTAAATAAATATGCTACAGCCTAATGGTAGATTAGTATAACAGATAAAATAGCAATCTGCCTTGTTAACAAAGGATGTTTATTAGATGTTACAACAATATACTGAAAATACCTTCAAAAATAAAATACATATGTATTTGTTCAGATGAGAAAAAGTCTGGAATAACAGATACCAAAATGATGAACCTAGGTAGTGAGTTTTAAAAACACTTACTTTCTTTTATACTTACCTTATTAACCTCATTTTTTAAAAAACAGATTAATACTTTTTTATATTTACAGTAATTTTAAAGAAAAGTAAAAAAAATCTACATACTTAAGAAATGAATCTAAGTACAATTAAAATGAGATCTAGGAGGCTGGGCATGGAGGCATATCTTTAATTCCAACACTAAGTGAGGGAGAGGCAAGTGTATCTCTCTGAGCCTCATCTACATAGCCAGTTCCAGGCTAGCCAGAGCTACACAGTGAGACCTTATCTCCAACAACAAACCAGTATGTTATAGGCAAGCTCTACTTCTATGGCTCAGAAGTAGAGTGTGTATTTAGTATGCAGGCCCTGGAGATTCAATTTCAAGCATCACAAAAATATAAATAAGAAAAATAAATTAGGGCCAAATAAGGCAAAAATAAACTTAGTCTAGTCTATTTATGAATTGAAGTAATTTTTCCCACTAATACCCATCTAAGGCCATCTTCTATCTTGCTCGTTCTTTGCATGCTCACACAGCTCCTAGCTTCCTCTCTAACGGTTTCTCCACTCCTGAATGCCCTCACAACTCCTTCCAATGTGTCCTGTGGAACCTTCATTATGTACAAATTTCATTACATGTATATGTTAGATCAAAGTTCCTACTGCATCCTCATTTAAATTAAAATTTTCCTTAAATTTCCACTTTCCAGACATCCTGCTTCTATTCCTACCTTCAGTATTCTTAGAAAAAAAATACTCTTTCAAGGCATACAGATATTTCTAATCCTTTTGTTAACTTTTTGTTTTGTTTTGTTTTGTTTGGATTTGGTTTTTTCTGAGACAGGGTTTCTCTGTAATAGCCCTGGCTGTCCTGGAACTCACTCTGTAGACCAGGCTGGCCTYGAACTCAGAAATCCGCCTGCCTCTGCCTCCCAAGTGCTGGGATTACAGGCGTGCGCCACCACCGCCCAGCCCTTTCGCTAACTTTTGACCATCCTTTTCATAAATAAAACCTAGGCCTTTTAATGAGATAAAAATCCATCTTCTGTTGTCTCTTGTTACACATTTTTTGATCAATGGCTCTCCCATCTGGCTGGCACCTCACTGAGTTATATGTACCTTACTCAGCATTCACAAAAGACAACGCACACAAAAACTGAGTCACAGTCCCCAGTATCTCTCAACTCCTATATACTGTCCTATTCTACTGCAAACCTTTAAGACCTGCCTTCATCCAGAACTAGTCTACATCTGAAATCCAAACTATCAACTTCCTAATAAACACTACTACTTTTAAAGAAAGAAACTCATCATATAGTGCAAATTGGTCAAAGACTCAGGCCTCCTGCCTCCCAAGTGCTAGGATCATAAGCCTCCACGACCATAGCTAGTGACCTTCCTTCCTCCTCTTTCTTCACTTGCCTTATCAGATCTTAACTTTATCACTTTTTTACATCTTACACTTTCTCCTATCAGATCAACAACTCCTGCCAGGGCCTCCATTTTCCTTGCCTCTTTGCCTGTCCTACATACCTTCTAACTAAACAGAAACCATGCTGATCTGTCTTTTACTCTTAAGGTAGACCTTCAGTGTGTGAACAGCTTTTTTTTTTTCTTTGAACAACTGTAAAGGCCATTCCCTACTGGTGAGTACTAATACACAATCAAAAAGATGTTACCAAACTAAGCTTAATTGATAGGGACAAATTTCTGGATTATAGCCACTGAAGGAGAGGTAGTTTTCAGACAGGATTGCAAAGTCTCACTCTGCTACAATCCAGGCCCTGAACTCACAGCATCTTCCTGTTTCAGACTCCCAAATCCTAGAAATACAGAAGTACACCAAATGCCCAGCAATACAGCCACTTTGAAAACAGTCTAAAATTCCTCATGTTTTTTTTTGGAATTGTATGTTTGAGCCCTCTGTTGAACATTACCTATAAATCATGCCAGGCTTTGAAGAACACAATCAAAAGATGTAGAAGTCGACATCTATGGCTCTGAAACCCTATCAAGTGACAATGCTGGGACCTAATCTCAATTCCTTTTCCCTCTGGTTGGGTGTTTGGACCAAGAGCCTTTCCAACTAAGCAACTGGCAACACATCTGATTCCTGTCACCTACTCTATCTCTTCCTTCTAGAGGCAACATCTGCCAATCTCACTATTGTATTACCATAGCTCCCCTGATATTTACTGAAGGAAAAGCACCTGTGTGCCAGGTACTACATTACATATGGATAGACGTGCCAGTCAGGAATCTTCTCTGTAGAATAGATGTGGTTAAGGAGGAAAAGGCAGCATTCAAGTCACTAAGCCACCACTCCTCCACTCTCATGAGAAGGTGATCACTAGATTTTCTACTGCTTCAATATGTTATCTATGACACTATCTTTTAACTTCTTAACTTTTTAACCTATTTAATCAGTGTGGAATCTGACTTGAGTTCACATAACAAAAGAATGTTAGTAAGAAAAACATCTGAGCTAGGTGGAGTAGCATATACTTGCAATCTTGGTGTAGAAGGAGGGGAATAGGAGTTCAAAGTCATCCTTGGCTACAAAGCTAGGTCAAGACTAGCCTGGGCTACACCAGATCCTGACTTAAAAAAAAAAAGTCTGAGAGCTCAAGGGTTAAGGGCACTGGTTGCTCTTCTAGAGGACCCCAGTTCAATTCCCAGCATCTACATAACTCCAGTTCCAGGGGGATCTGGCACCCTAGCACAGACATACAT
>BDUI01015240.1:12183-31663 GCA_002335545.1 Apodemus speciosus
GCAAAACAAACCAATCAAAATAACAACATGGGACACATAAAACCTAAACCAAAAACAAAGCAGAAACCCCACAGGGAAATATAAAGAAGGGTAGAAAAGGTATGAAAATCTAAGAAGGGGTATGAAATAATCATTTTAAGACTAAGTGTTACTATTTACAAGAATGTCACTTTTTTCTGAGACCCAAACTGAAGACTTGTCTTCCAAAAGGGAGCCTACATCTGCTTAAATTATTTTGACCACTGCACATGTCATTAAATATTCATCATCTGATCAAATAATAACTAAATGAGTTCTAATTAATATGTATATAATTTATTAATGTAAAACAGCTTTATAATGGTTACACAATACCAAARCAGTTAAATGTTATTTACAAATAAATAAGTTAATGGGTCATTTTTGGGATAATTAATTTTTAAACATTTTGCTAAAACTCAATGTATCTAAAAGGAACCTGGGTGCATTTAATAGATTACACATTTACTCTCAATTTGCATCAGAGGTTAACACAAAGATTAAAACTTGTTTTGTTTTGTTTTAATGTACTGGGCTCAAGGATGTGGTGCAGCCCACAGAGTACCCGCTTGGCATGGAGGAAGCCTTGGCTTTCGTTATCAGTACTGCATAACTGGGCATGGTGGTACCCACCTGTAATTCTAGCACTTGGGAGGTAAAGAAGAAAGATCGGACATTCTCCGTCACCCTGTACTACATAGCAAAGTGAAGGGCAACGTGGAATAAATGAGAGCTTGTTTGAAGAAAGCAAAGCAAAGCAAACAAGGCAAGCAAACAGATAAAGATAGCACAGCAACAGAAGCCAAATGGCACAATCTTTCTTTATCCAAAGCACTTTTTTTTTTGCAAGTTTTAAATAAATTGCTTTTTATTCAGTAAGTGAAGTCAATTCAATTCCCTTGATACTTTTGGGAATTATTAGTTAACATGAAAATCTGGCATGTCTGTCTCAAATAAAACAGGAATGGGCTTGTGTTTCTCATGTAATTTACTCAGTAGTATCTCTGAGGCAAATTGTATCTCAGTAGCTATGTCTTGAATGTCATTATGTACAAGGAATTCTTTTACATAAAGTTGAAAACATGGGTCCTCATGAGAAATTAAGAAATTCAAGAATGGACAACTATATCCAACAACTTTATACTCTAGAATTAATTGGGAAAACATCTGCATTAAGAAACATACTTTTATTGCTCAAGACTGAAAGGCCTTGCTGTTCAAAAGAACCTTTATGTACTTTGGAAGATCAAACTGTGCATTACACATGTGACTAACATGGCCCTAATGACCAAAAACTTCATGGAACTCATGGTGGGAGTATTCCATCACAGCACATACTGATAGCTTTAGAAGAAAGGACAAGTAAACTTTTATCRCTATCTTCAAATTATGAGCTGTGCGACTAGATAATTTGATTAAAGCAATATCCAATATTCAATGTTGTAACGACGCTCTTCTGCTCTTTAATGATGCTCACTCTCCAACTGGTTTAAAAGTAAAGTTTAATTATTTTTTTTAAGATTTATTTATTTTATGCATATAAGTACACTGTACCTGTCTTCAGACACACCAGTAGAGGGTATCAAATCCCATTAGAGATGGTTATGAGTCACTGTGTGGTTGCTGGGATTTGAACTCAGGTCCTCTGGAAGAGCAGTTAGTGCTCTTAACCTCTGAGCGATCTCTCCAGCCTCCCCCCCCCCTTTTTTGTAAAGTTTAGTTCTTACAATGGTGCAATTAATAGCATTAAGTTGAATTGGGCATTTTAAAAGTACTGTTTATGTAAGTCTTTTACAAAACAAATAATTATGAATAGTATTAATTTACATACTGGGAATTATGTGATACAATGACATACAACATTCTAGGTTAGATAAAAAATAGTCATTCAAAACTACTTAATCTGACATTTCAACTTTTATGCTGTCTCTGGAAGAGTTTGGGGAATGTAGACTTGAGCAACTAAAATTTGGATACTAGGAAAAAAAAGTGTGACGATGAAGAGAATTTATACAACACACTTAAGCATATGCTTATATACACACAGTGAAGCCAATGTCACAGTAAGCAAGAAGTTAATACAAAAAGTAGCCTGGACTGGCAGGCTGTTCTTTGGTGATAGGTCCCTCAGAGAGAGGGCCAGTGGATGAAATAATGAAGGTAAGGACACTGGGGTCAGGAGGTATTGCCTAAGTCATGTCTTAGGCCAAGCGAATATTAAGAAATATGGCATCTTATATATAGTTCGTAGGGTTGGATCACAGAGTTGTCAGTTGATAATGTAAGCAATGAAGTATAGGTGCACAAGAGACAAAAACAATATTCAAGATGAGAATTGTTTTAATAAGGTAGAAAACATTATTTGATACTGAACAAACTTATAAGGCTTCAGAAAGATATACAAGCATACCATCAACATAGCTCCAAAATGAGGGAAAAAAGAAGGCAGACTATGTCAAAACGGCAGTATGTATTATCCACAATCACACTTAGTTTAATGTTTCTAAGATAAAAATTTATGAGTATACATATACATACATATGAGTAAGAAAAGAGTTAATGTACACAGAAATTATTAACAGAATATACTCTTTATAAAGTCCTGTTATATTAAAAAGTAAACAAAAACAGTAGTCATGTGTTAGATCACAAAGAAAATTTCAAACTATGCCAGAGGGTATAAATCATAAGGGCCACATATAAGCATAATATAATTAAATTGGATTTAAAATGAAAAAGATAGCAACAATGCTTACAATAAACACAAGGAACTTGGAAATACATAGACATAAAATGTAGTTTGAAGGGAAGACTTGACATTGCACAAATGCAAATTTTCCTTATGGCGGACTAAAGAATCACTGCCATCTACTGAAAATTCTAATTCAAATCTATTTTAATAGATCCCAAGTTGGCTATAAAAGTTGACTAGGAAGAGAAAATTAATCAATAAACAAGTAATGTATTTAAAATATAGAATCTTCATATTAAGCACAGATTATAAGGGCTCACAATGACCATCAGATATATTGCAAATAAACTGAATTCAAAGAGGTCCTCATTACTTCTGGTGAGGTGCCAACTACCTGTCATGACCTGAAATAGTTAGTAGGCCTGATCTACCAACTGGGTGTTACAATGAAAACATTAAAAACATTTAATTATCAGATATTTCCAATATGCTGATAATTAAAGTAATGAATATATTCACATACTGACTTACCATGATATTTTCTCATTCAGGCCAGTACATTTATTTCACATACTTATTTTAGTCCTCACAAAATGTAGTTATACCAATTGTATCCTCCTGCACTAGCTAAAGTTTTCTATTGTGATGAAACACTCTGACCAAAAGCAAGTTGGCGAGGAAAGAGTTTATTTGGCTTAATCTTTCACATCATAGTCCATTATTGAAGAAATTCAGGTCAGGAACTCAAATAGGGCTGGAACCTGGAGGCAAGAGCTGGTGATGGAGGACATGCAGGAGTGCTATTTACTGGATGCTTCTACGGTTTGTTTAGCCTCCTTTCTTATCAAGCCTAGGATGACCAGCCCAAGGATGACCCCATCCACCACAGGCTAGGCCATTCCCCACCAATCACTAATTAAGAAAATGCCCTAGAGATTTGCCCATACCCCATCTTATGGAGGCATTTAAACAATCATGTTTCCATTTTCTCAGATGACTCTAGCTTGTGCCAAGTTAACATACAATTAGCCGGCATACCTACTATAGTAAGATATAGCTCCAGAACTTCTACGTAGCCATTCATAGTCATTCATAGAATGGCTGTGCTAGGGCTACGTCGTAGATCTTAGTCTAACTCTTGCATTCTACACTTTGTAATCCTGAGGCAGCCAACATATGGGGCCATTGATTTACACTTGAAGATTAAAGGGCATTCTTCAATTCAGACTACATTATTGTTCATCTTCATTAATGATTTACACATTAATCAATGTTGGTGATAATTTCATGACGCTTTTAGTTCCTGATGAATCCGGGCAGCTTTCCCCGAGTATAATGGCAAAGCAGATAGGGTTTCTTGGAAACAGAGGGCAAAAATAACCAATGGAGTTTAGGATTTAGGCAGAAGTCTGAAGGAGCTTGAGTGATGGTAAGGAGCCAGGAAGGGAGAAGGCTGCCTGGGAGGCAAGGCAGGACTTTGGGCAGAAGATTAGTATCAACCAGAGAGAGAATATAAGGACATATGTAAGAAATCGAGGCTGGGGTGGCAGAAGTGAGCATGGTCACAGAGCTTATGCGCTATGTATGCTGGGAAACTTAGGTTTTATCCTGTAACTAATGTTGTGCAGGAAGGGATCTAAGTATGAAAGAAAACCACATTTTCACTCTTGGAGTTTATCCTTTCTTAAAAATCAAACTTTATTTATATAAAAACTTTTCAAATAAAATTTTTAAATATTTTGCTAGATATAATAACTCTGCTGTGTGATTTCATTTTAGGGTAGTAGATAAGTGCATAAAATATATTTTATACTGAAATTATAAAATACAATGTGAAGCTCCACAACTTCTATTTCAAATGGCTATTCTTACTGTAGAGGTCACTGAAATATATACCCTTTGGGTCTGATTAACTTTGTTGTGTGATGTTACATTTTTCTACTCAACTTGACACATGGTTGACCTACCAGGAGTTAAAGTATTAAAAATAAGAGAAAAAACAACAACAAGAAACTAACTGATTCTTTCCCTGGCTGCTGTCTATGCCACTATCAATATCAAATGTTAATCAGCTAGTGGTGTGATACTGTGCCCATCTTCTTCCTCTGTATTAGGGTCTTGTGTGGACTGAGGTGGTGTGGCATGGATGTTGTGCATGCTGTCACATCACTGTTAGGTTTTATGTGTAAACACTCTGTGTGTTCAGAAAACATAGCTTCCTTGATGTTATCTACCACATCTAGCTCCTAAAATCCCCCTCCCTCTTGGCATGTCCGGGAGCCTTGAGGAGAGGGCGTGATTATGGCCCACATATGGCTGGGCAGTCCACAGCTTCATTTCTAGGTCAAAATATTAGCCGGAAAACACATGAGGATAAAAGATAGCAAAACGTTTCATGAAAGCACACTGCACATTTTATGTAGAATCTTACTATTATTACCTTGATTGAAGTTCTAATTAAGCTATCTAAATTACCATCTGTGGCGGTTAATCTTGATTGTCAACTTGATAGGCTTTTGAATCGCTTAAGAGAAAAACCTCTGGGCATGTTAGTGGAGTCATTTAATTGGGATTTAATTGCGGAGTAAAGACCCTAGACTGAATACAAAGGAGAATGTGAGCTGATCACCACATTCATCTCTCTCTGCTTCCTGACTGTGGGTGTGGTGTGATCAGCTGCTCTGGGCTCCTGTAAGCACACCTTTCCAACCGTGATGGATTGCATCCTAACCGGGAGTCAAAATAAAAAGTCACTTCTTGTTAAGAATTAATTTGTCCACATAAAAAAGGCAAGGACTTAACATGCCATTTTATTCTACTGAGCCCAGTAAACAAACACAACTGTATTCTCTTCATAATGTGATTATAACTCATGGTCTCTGCTTTGGTTCCTACTTCCAGCTTACTTTGAGTCCTTATCTGTTCTATCCTTGATGATGGATCAGAACCTGTAAGTTAAATAAACCCCTTTCTCCTCAAGTTGATTTTGGTCACTGGTTTATCACGACAGAGAAGCCAACTAGAAAACTCAGCTTTCCCGAGAGAATATTTGAAGAAGACACCAGCAAAATGTGTCCAACTTAGTTCTCATTTAGACTGAACTTTCTATGGCTCTTATTATCTTACTTTCTATTCTAGTAGAACCTAATTTATAACTCAATACAGAACTATAAACCATACGTACAAAGCTCCAGACCCTGCTCTAGATTCAACTCCTCTGACAAGGACAGAATTTTCACAAAGAGTTAGAGTTCTCTAGAACTTGATCCATCACAGTTTCAAAACACCTCATGGCTTATTTTTCTCATAGGCTTTCCCACAGCCCTGTAGGTTACAGAAACTAGATATTTGTTATCTTTGCCTTACAACAGAGGAACTAGAAGTTAGAAATATTAAATCTTTTCTTCTTCCCCTAAAACCAGGGAGCCTTGATTAAACTAAAGAAACACAGCAGCAGTCTTGAGTTTGTACTGATTATTACCTTGTATAATTACCTTGTATAATTCATTACCTTGTTTGTATAATGCATTACCTTGCATAATTCAAAGAATCTATGTGATTCAACTTTCATTCGTAGAATAAAAGAATCAGATACATTATTTTTATTTTCTATTGAGTCTTAATGATATTATGAAGTATAATGTACACAAAAACATTCCAGGTTCTAAAACTGATGTTTTGCTAACATTAACCTCTCTTATTGCCTTACTGATTATTTATTTCATTGTATACATTGTCATTCATGAATATTTGCATATTAAGGCTATGGTCTCTCATAGGTCACTTAGGCACTGGTAGATAGAACTACATATATATATATATATATATATATATATATACACACACACATACACACACACAGGGTGATTATGAAAAAATAATCTTTAGTCCTTCTTAGTAGGGGGAACAAAATACCTATGTGAGGAGATACAGAGGCAAAATGTAAAGCAGAGCCTGAAGGAAAGGCCATCCAGAGACTGCCCCACTTTGGGATCCATCCCATATACAGTTAGCAAACCCAGACTCTACTGTGGATGCCAACAAGTGCTTGCTGACAGGACCTGATATAGCTGTCTCCTGAGAGGCTTTGCTAGTGCCTGACAAATACAGAGGTGGATGCTCCCAGCCAACCACTGAACTAAGCACAGGGTCCCTAGTGGAGGAGCTAGAGAAAGGATCCAAGGAGCTGAAGGGGTTTACAGTCCCATAGGAGGAACAACAATATAAGCCAACCAGTACCTCCAGAGTCTAGGAACTAAACTACCAACCAAGGAGTATGCATGGGGGGAACCCATTGTTCTAGGGAGGGAGAGAGAATTTATGGAGAAACCAGAACAGAATATTCTATGTTGTCCTCTGCATCTGTCTTTCTTATTGCCTTGGGACACAGTCTCTCAGATAACTAGAAGTTCATTGTTTTTGGTGAGGGAGGCTTTGCTGGCTAAATAGCTCTGAACTCCACCTGTCTTCCTCCAATGGCCAATGCGTCTTTATTCCTAGGGTTACAGGCAAGCACAGCAATACCAGGCTTTTGTGTGCTGGTGAATTGCTTTCAGGTCTTCATGCTTGCTGAGTAAGCTCTTCTCAGGAAACATCTCCCTATCCCCTCTAATCAACTTCTAAGGTCTTTCGCATGACACACATTGGAGGTACTAAATACAAATATAGATTAAATTATAAAATGAAGAAGTTATAAGACAAATTTTTAAAATCCCAGCATAGCGAAAACCAGAAAAATATTATTTATTTCTCATAAAATATTAAGGATTCAGAGGTCTATGCCAGCTGAGAAGTACTTCTAGCACCATATCCACCAGTAAACCTCCATCACAGAGTAACTCTTTGTGAACCTTTCTAGCCCTTGCTTGAATTTATTATCTCTATAATATCAATACTTTACAAAGAGAAAGCACTGCAGAGCTGATGATCAGAATTGTAATCTGTTCAGACTTTGTAAGACTATATCACAAACTAAGAAGACAGAAACAGCAGACACGTATTTCTCGCAGTTTCAGTGGATAGAAAGTCCAAGATCAAAGCACCAGAAGATTCCTTGTCTATGAAAGCCCATTCTTTTTTGATGGTGCGTGTACTTGTGTCTTCCGATAGTAGAAAGGACAAATTATTTAGTTGGGATTTACAAGGAAATTAACGTTATTTCTCAGGAATTGACTTACATGGTTGGGTGACCTCTCAAAGCGTCCACTTCTTATTAGTACAGCGTGTAGTAGGGAATCAGGTTTCTGAAGCTTGTTTGGTGGACACAAACATACAGACATAGCAATAGGGCTGTGGAACTCTGAAATATCTTCCCTCTTACTATCTATGCTTCTATCTTACTAACGTAGCTATTCTAAAATTAGCTAGATGTCTGTCATCTGTCTGTAAAAGCCTTTATATTTAATTAGAAATATAACAGAAGGAAATATGCATGCATGTAATACATGATAGCTCTTATGAATAAGAGGACTCAGTGTATGATGTTTTTTCTTCTATTTGTATATTTTTAAATGGATGCAATCTGGGTAATTAATAAATATCTTCAAAACATAATTAGATGATGGTTATTACAAATGCAAACAGCAGTAAACTGTGGATACTCTGACCACATAAAATAGAGAACTTTAATTTGAGAAATTTAAATTTCGAATGCGAATCATTGTATGTAGAGGGTAATTAAAACATGCCTGTTGCTTCAGAGGTATACACCAGTTGGCACATTTAGTCCTGACTATGGGCTGAAACAATCAGGTTAGCTTATTGTGAAAGAGCGAAATCACTTTGCTAGCTTTTCTGAAGTGAAGTTGTATCTTAAATGTTTCATTTTACACTATAAATATTTCAAGTCAAATTGCCCTTAGAGTGCTAAAACTTTTCTTTTCCTGTTAGTTTCTGATGGTTTCTTTGAGATTGAGTCTCCTATGCGATGTTTCATGATTCTAAGGCTGTTTTTGAAAGGGTAGCTGACACTGTTTCTTAAGACAGAAACATTTAGTTTGTTGAGTAAAGCTGTGATTCTCAGAAAGAATATTATATTTCTACAGAAACCAAACCTGTGATTCAAGTTAAAGCACATAATCTGACCAAAATCCAAATAAATCTTTATTACATGTTTGAATCACTAACCCAGCACTTTATGGATAGAAGGTGGAGGCACAGATCACTTGAAAATGATTTCCTAGAGCCCTTTGTACATGAGCCAGGTCTGATTAGGAATGTGTCTGGGCCACTGTAGGACAGGATACCTTGTGGTTTGGATGCAGTGCCCATGTGCAGAAGCCTTCTGTGCTCTAACCTTTCAAATGTCTGCCATCAGCTTCTCTGCATGTTTTTAAACAAACTAATCCCTGTACACACCAAGGGAAATAGACTGTTTAAACACATCTACCTATCTACAGTGAAAGTGGGAGTGAAACTGTTACTACTTTTTAACACACTCTTCTATCGTGTTAGCACTTTAATATCTGATGTGTTCATAACCAACGTTAAGATGGATGTGTCACAGGGAGTGAGTGTTCATGGAAACACGGCCTCCTATGTTAACATAATACTGTGTACAATGGCAGTGCCACCAAAATGTGTCATATTTTCAGGAACAAACATTCACTGCTGACTGCGTTGAGCTTTTCTTGTAGTGCTACAGAGAACAGCTTGAAATGCTCACTTTGACATTCTAAGCACCACTAAATATCTCCTTTAGCTCGCAGTGCACGGTAGCTCTGTAATCTCCATGCCTGGCGCAAAGAAGCAGGCATTTTCCCACACATCTCTTTGAAGTTCTCATTTTTCTCTAATTCGTATTCTTTGTCCATCTAAGCTCTTTGAAGAAAATAGACCAAGAACAAACTAATGTCTATATGAGAGATCATAAAGCATAGGTTATATTTAAAACTGGAATCTTCACAGAGAGCATTAGTGAACTATGGAGTTCAATCCTTCCAGAGTGAAGGAATGGAACCATGGGCCCTGCTCACACAGGGCATCCTTGCTAAGATCATAGCTAACCTGGAGTGCTTTGTGTGTGGACCACCCTTGCTCGGAGGCTTAATGCATCTAGAGAATACCAGCAACCATAAAACCTACTTTTCTCCCTTCCCACACCTTTCTAGTGTGAAGAGAGGAAAACTGAGATCTCAATGGTGGGAGGAGAGTAGAATACAGGATCTAAGGAGTGGAGATCAATAAGAGGTAGGGAAATTTAAATGCAGAGAGGAATGGGAGGGTAAGTGGAGGGGATTGAGCAAAAAGACAATGCTCTTCCCAGAAACCATACATGTCCCAGAGTATGGCAAACCAACAGGAACAATTGCCCCTGTCTTTGGCTGCTTATCAGGAATTGATGGTTAGTCTATACAGCTGAGGATACCAAACACTACAGCCACAGGACATGGAGAAACCACATTGGTACTGATGACTATGTGTCCTACCTTCTGGAAAGGCTTCATATTATCCAGAGGTGCCATGCAGGTTCCCATGTGAGAGCCAACTGTGTGGTACCTTCAGGGATAGGTTCTTACCAGTAAGTTCTGATGAGTCACCAAGAACAATGGCTAGGACCTGTGTTGTTTTGGCCGGCTCTCAGAACACTATTCATGAACTTGAAGGGATGTACCCCCACACTTAGCTCTGGGATTTTTGTTTAATGACCTACGGATTCTGGGCTCGACATTAACACTTGTTGAGGAGGAAGGACTCACTTGTATGTTTACTTAAGATAATTACTGATGATGTACTTTGGACTGGATGCTACGCTATTTCTCTTTGGAAATAAATTGCTAAGTATGACATTCCATGTACTATCTCAGAGCACCTCGGAACATACGCAGGTCACATTAGCTCAACAAGATCATTAGAYTAATAAGATGTTTAACAATACCGTTTTAAGTGAAGTTACACTTCARATTTAGAGTAGCATGGTTAAAAAGAGAGAAATCACATCCTAATTAGCTACAGGCCATGGTTAGAGGGATGATCTCTTATCTCTTGGGACTCATGAAACCAAGCTCTGCCCTTACTCTGGCAGCTCTAGTTTTCTTGCAAGAAGGGTTTCCATGGAGAACTAGTTGAGAGGGAGCAGGGAAGCACAGCAGAAGATCTGGGCATGCCCTGTGACAGCCACCRAGCTATTAGCAGGTGTCAAGCACACTGCAGCCAACTGGGCCCACAGAAAAGGCTTATTGTGTAGATATGATAGTACATTTCAATGAACTGTACATCTATTCTGTACTGACAACAAGAAGTGTTACAGTTCTCAACTCTTATATTGAAGATATAATCTCCATGCTAGGAACAAAACTTTGCCTTTTCCTGTTTCTATCTTTCATCCATTGACTTGGCATATCACATCCCAGGACCACCCATGACTCCCTCACCTCATCTGACAGCATATCTTTTGCTTGTTTTCAACCCCGTCAGGAAATACATCTTAAAGCATCAAATGCATGCCACGGATCTCTCCCTGTAACCCACAGAGAGGAAAGACCCTCAACTTCATCTTGTACCGAAATCAGTCTTCTCAGGCATCAAAGGCTCTCTGCAGGAAGTCCACAGGAGACAATGACACCACCATTCCTTTTCCCGTTCCATTTCTAGTTATGAGTCATGGCTTAGTAAACAAGTACTGGGAAGTTCTAAGTGGAAATTGCTCATATAAATCGCTACTTTTTGAAGAAGGTGAAAAACCCTTCTTAGTAAGCACATTATTGTTTGATTTGTGCAGCAGGAAACAATGAGTGAAATTGTTGCTATTCACAGTACAGTCTCAAGAGCAAATGTAAACAATATTGGAGGATAACTGTACTTGTGTCCAATAAAAATGTGTTAATGTGTGGGCTGCAAAGTGGGAATTAACAGGGAGACAGTTGCTCCTGGTTATAGCAGTTAGAGAAAGCTTCCCAGAAAGCATTATGTTTTAATTTCATCAGAAAATTATTCAGAACAAACATTATTCACTACCAACAATAAAACAAAAACCAGAAAAAGGTAGGCTGAGATATATTAAAATTTTTTTATTACACTGGAATGACTCTGGTGGTTTCTTTTTAGTTACTGAAAAACCTCAGCACAAGAGCCATTAAATCTGTAGCAATATATCCTCACACTTATGGAGAAAGGAAGAATTAATCATATTTAATTTGCATTTTATTGCCAGGGTTGCCAAATACAGAGAAAATAATTAGCATTATTTTCTGTAGTTACTGAAAGCATCTCTTGAATCAATTATCATCTAAAGCATAGGATTATTCAGACAGTGACTATGCACCTGCTTTCCCCACACCAAGTGTTCTATACGTAATGATTCATGCTCCACTTCAGAATGCTCAAAGCGAGCTCTCCTCATTATTTTATTTAAGTGCATTTTCCATTTTTCATTAACTCACCAAAATAAATAATAAACCTATGTTCCCTTACTCCTTTCAATTCCTAACAAAAGTAACACATCCTTATGAATGATAAGGATTTTTCTTGAAAACGGCTTCTGCAACAGTCAGTCCTCCAGTTTCTCACTACAGAAGCACAAAGAAAAAGAAGCTCTAAGCCAGGGGCTGATTAAATTTGATGGAGAATCAGAATCCATGGATTAAAACCTCTCCTGAATTCTACAAACAGTTAGGGTAGAGACCTAGGATCATGGATACAGTATATATCACAAGATGAAGAAAATCTCAGGAAAGTGCCACACTCAACATATTAGTTTGAGTGTTTCAGGAATCCGTCAGAGCACTATAGTGTGTGGTACATGATTCTGCATGCATGTAAGTAAGTAAAAAAGGACTGAACATAAGAATAGAAAGGGCATTTAACTGTTACCTAAGTGGGAAGCCATTAAGGATAGGAACAATTTGCATAGCCATCCACTGACTAACAATAGTCAGCTAATGATGGCGACTCATTAGAGTGTAATTGAAGAAAAGCAAATTACATAGGCATAAATAAATAACCAAATATAAACAGAACTTCCCAGAAACATAAAGTAGCCAAGCAAAGGAATAGTATCTTAAGTATTAAGGGAAATACAAGACTGAAAGTGACTTATTAGAGATAAGCCATAAGGACAAAGACAGAAGACAGTTCAATCTTCACAATGGGTGATATAAAAGAACACATTCCCTGCAGAAAAAATTGATTAAAATGTAAAACGTCAAGGAGAGACTGAATTGTAAAAGACATGTGTGTAATTAAGAAAAATTAGCATGTAGTGAAATAAGGAAATAATAGATAAAATTCCAAATGGAAAATTGAAATGTACACCAATGATAAAAAAATCCTTAATGTCAAGTATTAAAGTAATTGAGTAAATAATGAAGAGATAACTTGCAAAAAACAATTCAAAGTGATGAAGTAATATCACAAATGTAAATGATGAGTGCTACAATCCATAGGGCCTCATCCCAGGGATATAGGGGTGGTTCAACATATGACAATCTATCGATGCAATCCACCATAGAAAAAACTGAAACAAACAAAAAAGCACATGATCATCTCATGAGATGCTGAAAAGGACTTTGACAGTATTCAATACTCCTTCATGATAGGAGTCTTAGAGAAATCAGAAATACAAGGTGCATACCTAAACATGATTAAAGCAATATATAGCAAGCCAATGGCCAACACCAAACTATATTGAGAGAAATTTAATGCAATTCCACTAAAATCATGGACAAGACAAGACTGGTCACTYTCCCCATATCTATTCAATATAGGACGTGATGTTCTAGCTGGAACAATTCGCCAACAAAGGAGATCAAGGGAATACAAATTGGAAAGGAAGAAGTCAAGTATCACTATTCACAGATGACATGATGGCATACTTAAGTAACTCCAAAAATTCTACCAGAGAACTCCTACAGCTAATAAACACCTTCAGCAAAGTGGCTGGATATAAAATTAACTTAAAAAAAAATCAATAGGCCTCTTTTATACAAATGATAAATGGGCTGAAAAAGAAATTAGGAAAGCAACACTTCACAATAGCCATAAATAATATAAAATATCATGATGTGACTCTTTAAGGAAAGAAATTGAAAAAGATATCAGAARATGCAAAGATCTCCCATATTCACGGGTCAGTAGGGTTAACAGTAAAATTATCTTATCAAAAACAATTTACAGGTTCAATGCAATTCCCATTGAAATTCCAACACTGTTCTTTACGGACCTTGAAAAAACAGTACTGAAATTCATTCAAATTCATGAAGGCTTTTTAATTCAAAAGATGGAGTTTTAAAAGTATATTTTCAAATGAAAAAAATTAAGAATGCTAAATTAATGACGTATTAGAGCCAACGAAATTCTCAGTACAAAGTTGTAAACACTGAAGTCATGTATACAAAAACAACAAAGACTCAGCAGCACATACTTATATATACAAATATATGTGTATATATATATATATATATTATGTAACCATAATAATCAAGAAAAAAGTGGCTATCAATTAGGTAGTGGGAGATGACTTGTCAAGCATTTTTAACCTTGCATATTCGTGAAGTCCTACCAATAGACCTATCTGCCAGATGCCCATGCAAAGCTATGATCCCTGACCTGCCACCACTGCTCTAGCTACAGTTAATATTCAATGTTAATTCTTGTCACCATGGAAATACTTCCAGGAGTAGCAATAGCAGTTTCCAACACAGGGAACCTGGCTGTAGAAAAGCAAACATGGACAGTAGACCTAACCAGGGTAAAATTAATGTATGACCAGAAGGGTGGCCAGCAATCCTGAATGTGAATGATCTCTTCTTGTACCATTGCCTACAACTAATCTCAAGGATATGAGTGCAGATACATGGTGGACTTCAGTCCTCTGACCTTCACACATGCACTGTAGGACTTACACACCTACACACACACACACACACACACACACACACACACACTTTCTTTTGTATAACTGTGAAAGCAGTTTTATACATAGGAATAAAGAATGGCAAGAGAGAGGAATTGAAGAAAATATTCCATTTTCCACTAGTTTCAATAACAGTAAGTAAGCAGGAATAAACCTAACTAAGGCAGTAAAGGATCTTCATAGTGAAATCTTTGAGACGAAGAAGCAAAGAAACAAACAAGGCACCAGAAGATAAAAAGCACACCCATGCAGCTCGGCTGGCAGAACCAATATTGTGAAATGCTGTTATTGAAATAGCAATAGATTCAAAGCAGCCTCAATCAAAATCCAATAATATTGTTAACAGAAATAGAAAAACATTCTAAACACATAATACTCCATATTGAAAAAAATCCTAAATATGATGATGTCTGCCCTTCATGTTTACCCCAGAGATAGAGTGATAAAGGCCATAGACATCAGGAGATTGAAACACAGTAGAGGACTGAAGTATAAATTCATATGGCTATGGTGTTCCCAATTGTTGACAAAGGTGTCAAATCATGTACTGGAGAAAAACGTTCTAATAAATAGTGCTGGGGAAGATTAGAAATATTATATGTACAAAATATATTCATATTTCCAGTGTGTGTGCGTGTGTGTGTGTGTGTGTGTGTGTGTGTGTGTGTGCGCGCCTACCACTAGAACAAACTGTAGACTACTAAAGACATAAAACACAGTTTTGGTTTTTGTTTATGTATGTCATTTTTACTTAACATGCAAGTAATCCATTTCATTATGTCACCTTCAGATGTGATGTACTCTACAGAACCTCCCCCGCTATTCTTATCTCTACCCCTGTACCTTTCCAATGTCAGTAATCCTCTTTCTATAACGTCTTTCATATCACATGTACTAAACAACCTCCAACACTTCAAATGTTTCGGGTCCTGTCATGGTCCACTTTTTAGCTTCATGACCTTTATCTACACACACATTCGCATACATACATACATACATACATACATACATACATACATACATACATACAGTTCATTTTTCTTTATTGCTAAATAAAATTCTACCATATTTTCATAGCACATTTTCATTTTTAAAACACACTCACACACATATCCTATTTTTATGAGTATAACAAGTTTTTGAACTGTATTGTGCATTAGGCAGCATGTGTGTGCCTGGTGACATTGAAGGTTATAAGAGAGTGATGAGTCCCCTGTAACTGAAAGTACAAACACTGTAACAAGGGTCCTGGGAACCAAAGAAGACCATCTGAAAAGCAGCAAGTCCTTTTAACCACCCAGCCACCATTTCAACCCCTATGCCACATCTTCATAATCTATGCATCTCATATTGGACATTTTGGCTGGTTCCATTTTTCTGACACTGTGAAAAGTAGAGTGACAAACCTGGATATGTATTTCGGGTGTGTCATACAAAGCCATTTGGTTATATGGCCAGGAGGAGTTCTGTCTGGTTCTTAGGGAAGGTCTACTTTTTGTTTCCTGAGTATGCACTACACTTATTAGCATAGAGTTTGCGTCAGTGTTAGTTTTAATATGTTCTTGGCAATTAGGCGCCTACAGTCATAGCTCCCACATACCCCAAACTGTTTACATTTTAGTTGATATTTACATTATATCCACATAGACCTAATAATTTTCTACTCTAGATTTTACAGCATATATGAAAATCAGTTTAATCTATTAGATTTCTAATAGTCACTGTGGAAAAAAATATCTGAGAAACTCCATGTTAAGGAGTTAGATTAATTTTACCACATGATTTCGGACTTTTCTGTTAATGACTTCTGTGGCAAGGAAGAAAGTCACAGAAGGAAATACTCAGTGGAGTAAGCTTGCATTTCTCATGGTTTAGGGAAACAAAAAGCAAGGTGATCTAACACAATTCCTGCCTCATGCCCATTGAACCTGCCTTCAGATTTATTGCTGTGATAAATCACGTCCAGAAGCAGCTTGGGGAAGAAAGTGTTTATTTAGCTTACAAATCCTGATCACAGACCATCATGGAGGGGAATCAGAGAAAGAAATCAAGACAGGCACTAGGAGGCAAGAACTCCTGGAACTTTAGATACCATAGGGGGTGGGTGATGTTTGCTGTGCTGCTTTGTGGTTCACTGCAGCAATGTTGATACTGGAGAGGGCCCATCCATGTCAATGAGAAAATGCCCCCGTGGGCGGAGCAAATTGAAATTCCTCTTTCCTTAAGCCTCTAGCTTTTGTCACGATAATAAAAGACTATCGGCAAAAATTACAAAATCATAACCAGATTAATATATTTATCAGGATAGAGCCGTAAAGAGCCAATCACTTTCCAAGGTTCAATTCTCAATACTACTATCCCAGTTGAGGATATTTAACATCTGTGGGCTTTTGGAAGACGCTTAAGAAGCAAAGCATAACCTATCCCACCTTAGTCATCAGATACCAAACACTTCTTTTGTTCTTCCTTCATCTCTTCCATTGAAAAAAGCTTCATTCTACAGCAGATGGATATCATCAGAGAAATCCAGATTCTACAGCTGCTCAACAGACACACACACACACACACACACACACACACACACACACACACACACACACTCCATGTAAATAATAATAATAATAATAATAATAAATAATAATAATAATAGTAAAAGAAGTGAAGGTTATGAATTAATTAGAGAAGTAGTGGGGCACAGAAGGAGTTGGAGTGGGGTAGGATGAAAATGATATAAATACAATATTCACATATAAAACTGTAAAAAATGTAAAAGTAAAATAATCTAGTCTGCAAGCAATGAACACTCCAGAGAACTTTTTACTCTATCAATCACTGAACACATAAACGTTTTGTCAAGAAAGAGTTTTAAGCAAGCTTTCAGAAAACATGGAGATTTTTATGTTAATTCTGACTTTTAGGAAATCTTGAGCCTTGCTATATCCACACACAATGACTGTTTACAGAAGGAAATGCTCCACTTGGAAATGCACATGTGTGATAAATCAGGACTCATTATCAGATATCAGTCCTCTATGTTCTTTTAAATAAAACATAATAAAAAAAACAGAAGAGCTCATACCAAGGGACCATAGTCTTTAGTTTTTATACTTGAGGATGCTTATAAAAACTTTATTCTAAGTGGTGTATTGACTGACTTCTGCTTGAGCTGGGGATCTTAGACCTGCAATATCATTAAAAGATGAATAATTTTGGAAGAATATAGTAGTTTCTCTCTCTGAAATAAGCAAGCTATTTCTCACATTTATGGCTTTGATTACTTTTTCCTCAGTGTCTCATATTAAAAATACTTATTTTGTTGGTATAAGTTACCCTGCTGTAGAAAGTTAGTTTTATATCAGGAAGATATATGCATAAACATGCCACATTCAGAATATTGTTTATCTACCTTTATTAAGAATTGTTTAGTTCTTATTTTAATTAACAAGAAAGCAGGTATCTAAAAGGTGTAAACAATCTAGTTTTTGAGTTTCTTTCATACTATGCTTTTATTCTAAATTTTAAAGCTCTCATCATGTAGAAATTTCATCAACTTCATAGACACTGGGTTTCTGAACTATTTGAGTATGAATATGCTACTCAGAATTCAGATCTCACCCACCCTTATCAATGTTCCGAATGTACTTTTCATTTTAATAGTTTGACTACTGTTCCCACAAACATGCTGAGTAGACAGCAGTAGGAACTGCCTCTAAAGAGAAAGATATTGGTGTAAAAATGCAATTAAACTTGGAGTTTCATCTTCAGACAACATACATCTGATATGCAAGAATAATTTTTTTCTTCAAAATAAAATACTTATAATGTAGAAGTCATAGGTGTTCACTCACAAAATATGCAAATTAAAACACTATGATTTTTTTAGTGTATTAATTCAGATTCTATATTTAGAAAAACATTCATTTTAAAGTATGTGTATTTAAAGTAAAGTCAATGATTTTGTACTTATAGTTTTGCAGCTGAGTACTTCTCTTCCTCGGATACTTTAATCTCCCTTTTAACTCGATATAATTCTTTCAACATCTATGAACAAAGGGATAGGATCCCATCTTGGGAGGGAGGCATGGTGACCAGCAACAGGCAAGATCATGTAGCTGAGAACTCACATCATCAAATGGATGCACAAAGCAGAGCACAAGCTACAAGTGGTGAGGTTTTAAATTCCCAAGCACACCCCCAGTGACACACTTCCTCCAGCAAGGGCACACTACCTAGGCCTCCCCAAACAACACCACCAACTGGGGACTAAAATTGTTCCAATACTGGAGCCTATAGGGGACATTTATCATCCAAAGATACTATCGCAAAGATACAAGTAACAGCCATGATTAATATTTTAAAATGTAAACAGATATATTTAATTGTGAGGCCAATTGGCTTAAGAGAATGCTTAGCTTTCTCAGAAATTCTTCGTCTTTGTTCCAGTTGCCCTTGACATTTAGGAATTCAGGTTGATACCCACCTTTGCATATACAGGAATGTGAGTCTTTTTTTCAACCTTAGCAATTCAATCCAATGCCATGTTCCTGTTGTGAATTATGCATGTACTTTCTGATCACTAGTACATCAACTTTTATAAAGGGTCTGTTCAAATATGTTCCCCATTATCAATCATACTGAGCATTGCCCCAATCCTTCCCAACAAAATTGCCTTAAAGTAAGTATGAAATCAATTGGCCATATGTAAAAGGAGTTATTTACAGATGGTTACATTAGAAAACAAGTTTGAATTTTCTATCTTCATGGTCACATTGATTTAAAACAATGATAGGTTGGCCCATATTATTCCAAGTACAGCGGCCTGACTTGCTAAATATAAATGATTTTATATATATGATTATATATAAATATAAATGCATATATAAATATAAATATAATATATATAAATATATAATATATAT
>BDUI01015241.1:7014-22553 GCA_002335545.1 Apodemus speciosus
GGCTAACTCCCCTCTCCTCAACAGTGGTATATCTTGGAGAATGTGGACTTGCACCCACAGCTCTGCTTTAAGGTACAACCACGGGCAGGGGCCTGGCAGTGGGAGAGGGGACAGGCCTGAACCCTGCTGACCTGCCATGCCTGTGTTTCTCAGTTTTCTTTTGAAAACAGCAGCCAYRTCGAATGTCCCCGCCAGAGTGGTGAGTCGATACRGAGTCCCTTCTCCCTCACCTCACCCCCACTCGCCTGTGACCTCCAGGTCCAGAACAACCCAGCTCTGATCACCTCCCACAAACAGGCTYTCTGCCATCCTGGACCGTGAGCATGGACACTCAGGCCCAACAGCTGACTCTTCGCTTTTCTTCGAGGACACACGCTACCTTCAGCGCCGCCTGGAGTGAGCCGGGTGTGGGGCTGGATACCTCCACRCCTCCCGTGTACAGYGTCAGCCAGGTACGGCCAGGCTAGGCCTGGCTTGCCTCCAGGCCCTCTTGGCCAGTGCATACCCCTAACCTCCCTGTTACTTCAGAGAGGCAGACCCTGCGGGGGTTGGGGGGGGGCAAAAAAGCCCTCATTCTGGCGTGTGTCATAGATTCTTTTCTGGATCAGCCTTGGATTACTGGCCTTCTGTCAATCCGTGGGGTCCTTCAGGAGGGAGCTCCTAAGCCTTTCATGCCTCGGTTTACAAAGACAGTGTCCAGATGCTGCACTGCCTTCTTCAGCTACCCTCCAGCCTGCTGAAGCCACATCATGTGTGTGGTGTGTGTGTCTGCATGTGCCGGTGTGCAAACCTGTGGGTGTAAACAAAGAGACCAGAGATCTTCTATTCACCTCCGCCTCAGTCCTTCGGGACAAGGGCTCTCACTGAACTCGGAGCTTGCTGTTTTCTGCTACGGTGACAGTCCTGGGATTCACCTGTCTCTGACCCCCAATGCAGAGGTCGCATGAATAAGTAGCCAGGTTTGGCTTCCCCCCACCCCCAAGCAGGTTTTCTCTTTGTAGCCCTGGGTGTCCTAGAACTCAGTCTGTAGACTCAGAGATCCACCTGCCTCTGCCTCCCAAGGGCTGGGATTAAAGGTGTGCACCACCACCATCACCATCACCACCACCACCATCACCACCACCACCACCACCAGCACCACCACCACCACCCAGCTCTTTCTTTTTTTTTTTAAACTCTGGATGCTTAAATTCAAGTGCTTATGTTTGCATAGCAGTGCACCCACCGAGTCATTTCCTCAGCCCTACATTGTACATTGATGCTACSCCTCACCCCAGCTGTCCTCCCCAGGTCTCATGCCTCTACAAGACACCATAGAAGTTCACCAACTTTCTAGAGACCTCTAGAAGCTGAAGGACTCGCTGTACAGTTCTGTACGGGTGCAGCTCCATCATGTGGGCGAAGAATAGGTTGACTAGATGACTGTGTTCTGCATATCTGATCTAAAAACCACAGTCAGATTTACTCACGAAACCACAGCTGNCCCCACAGACCCAGGGCTCAGTCCCAGTGACTCTAGACCTCATCATTCCCTTCTTGAGGCAGGGGAGCTGCATCCTGGTAAGAAATCCTACCCTTACTCCTCACAGACTCCCCCAGCACAGAGTCCATTAAAGTGTTTGGTTTGCCAAGTGTTTGTCACTAGTTATATGCTATCTTAAAAACAAAACAAACAAACCAACAAGCAAAACACTTATATTTTGSCTTCCCATAAAAAATGAGAAGGCCCGGTATTGCATGTCCGTAATGAGGTGTGGTGACAAGGCCCAGCACTCACTGGTGGCTGGCTATTTCTGCTGGTCTGTGCTCTCCAGCCCAGGCCTGCTGCGGGAGCAGCTGTGGTCTCGCGGGCATTTGCAGCAGACACAAAACTCGAGCTGCAGAATTCCCAAGCCAGTGGGGACTCGTTCCCTGGGAGGGCGGGGTACTCTAGCTCACGTGAGTGGGGGCCCTGTGTCCTCAGGTGTGGAGGTCAGATGTCCAGTTTGCCTGGAAGCACCTCTTGTGTCCTGATGGTGAGTTCCTGGGTAAGAGGGGGGAGGGCACGGGCACTCCAGAGACGCTTGCCTTCTTCACCGGCTTGCTTCAGTCTCCCACAGACACCTCGGGCTCTTGATCCTGGCACTGCTGGGTCTCACCGCTCTTCTGGGTGTAGTTCTGGCCCTTCTCTGCCGGCGCCTGCTGCCAGGTAAACTCGCCTTTGGTCATGGGAGATTCAGACGGTCCCAGTACCTTTAGACCAAGCGAGGGCAGAAGCACAGGCTATTCTTCTTCGGCCCCCTAGTGGGAAGGAATGGTTAAGGCAGGGCAAGGGGCTGGGGGTGCAGTTTGTACGTGTACCACCACCCAGCTGCAAGAGGGGGCCTTGGGGGAGGGGTTGTTTACTCTCCAGCCTGATGTGCATTAGAAAAGCCTCACGTTTTCCTCAGCAGTTTGGGGGACTGACTCCCAGAACGGATGAAGGACACATTGTACATGCAGGGCACCCTAGAGTGTAGGCCAGAGGCCCCAAGGGGAGGGCTGAGCTGACAGTCCTTGACACCCCCACCCGCGCCCCCAGACTCCCCTTACCCTACTCAGCTGTTGCTCGGGTCCCTAGGCTCCGGTCGAACCAGGCCAGTTTTACTCCTACACGCAGCGGACTCAGAGGCACAGCGACGCCTGGTGGGAGCTCTGGCCGAACTGCTGCGGACCGCGCTGGGCGGTGGACGCGACGTGATCGTGGATCTCTGGGAAGGGACGCACATAGCACACATTGGACCACTGCCATGGCTCTGGGCAGCGCGGGAGCGCGTGGCGCGGGAGCAGGGCACGGTGCTGCTCCTGTGGAACTGTGCGGGCCCCAGCACCGCCTGCGGCGGCGACCCGCAGGCTGCGTCCCTTCGCACCCTGCTGTGCGCTGCTCCCCGCCCGCTGCTGCTCGCCTACTTCAGTCGTCTCTGCGCCAAAGGTGACATCCCCCRGCAGCTGCGCGCTCTGCCGCGCTACCGCCTGCTTCGTGACTTGCCGCGCCTGCTGCGAGCGCTGGATGCTCRGCCTGCCACCCTAGCCACCAGCTGGAGTCACCTTGGGGCTAAGCAGTGCTTCAAAAGCCGCCTGGAACAGTGTCACCTGCTGGAACTCGAGGCCGCCAAAGATGACTACCAAGGCTCAACCAATAGTCCCTGTGGTTTCAGTTGTCTGTAGCCACAGCCTGGGTAGCAACCAACAGCAGGAACTCTAGAACGAGACCTCAAACTTCTTGTCCCCCAAACTGTGAGACTCACCCCAGGTCACACACTAGACCACCTCCCTCTCACATTTTCTTCCTCTCAGAGTCCCTGAGAAGAAGTTGGGCTTTCCCCATAGGTCCTCAACCCTTTATGAAAAGGAGGACCGATTCTTCCATTTCTTCTCAAAACTGCAAAAACACAACCATCGGCCTGGTGCACTCCAGTCTAGACTGGAGAGCTAGGCCAGGGTTGGAAAACAGGGCCTCTTGAAGGGGTTCTGCTCGGCAGAGTTGAGAGACACCCCCCCGCAAACCCCCCTCCCCCCTGTAAGCCAGGGGTCCCTCGCCCTTTCCCCCCAGAGGGAGGTCCCATCCAGAGGTAATTTGATTTGTTTGTTTGAGACTGAATCCCACTGTGTGGCCCTTGCTGGCCTGGAACAAGGAGATCTATCTACCTGCCTCTGCCCCCTGAGTGCTGGGATTAGAAGCCTGCATCACCACAATTGGTGAGAGAGAGTTCTGTCATCCAGAAAGACGAATAAAAGCAAACCTAGCAGACACGTGAAGGAGCAGTGTGCCGCTCTGGTGTGCCTGGGCCTGTCAGGAAGCCCTAGGTTTGTTCTAGAACAGTTCACCAGCCCAAGTCCTTTCATTCCTACTGTCCTATGTGGCCTCATTCCCAGAAGCCTTGCCTAGGAAAGGCAGGGAGGACCCAGTGCCTCCTGGACCCTCTCCTTACTGTGATTCTTCCAANCCCAGAGGGAGGTCCCATCCAGAGGTAATTTGATTTGTTTGTTTGAGACTGAATCCCACTGTGTGGCCCTTGCTGGCCTGGAACAAGGAGATCTATCTACCTGCCTCTGCCCCCTGAGTGCTGGGATTAGAAGCCTGCATCACCACAATTGGTGAGAGAGAGTTCTGTCATCCAGAAAGACGAATAAAAGCAAACCTAGCAGACACGTGAAGGAGCAGTGTGCCGCTCTGGTGTGCCTGGGCCTGTCAGGAAGCCCTAGGTTTGTTCTAGAACAGTTCACCAGCCCAAGTCCTTTCATTCCTACTGTCCTATGTGGCCTCATTCCCAGAAGCCTTGCCTAGGAAAGGCAGGGAGGACCCAGTGCCTCCTGGACCCTCTCCTTACTGTGATTCTTCCAARAGCAAAGGCAAACCGGAAGCTGGGCAGTGTGCCCAGCCCCACTCCTCCAGCCCCAGCAGCAGCACAGCAGAACCTCTCCTGAGCGCTGGCTCTTCCAGGCCTGACTGCCCCTCCCATGAACCTAGGTCAGGCAGGCAGGAGGGTCACTTTCTGGTGCCCTTTGGCACCAGCCCACTGTCTTCAGAGCTCCTGTTTCACGAGYGTCACTGTCACCAAAGCCCAGGGAAGTACTGGAAGCATAGGAAGCATAGGAAGAGGGGACCCAGAGGACCTTAGGACCCCAGGGTCATGCAGGAAGTGGAAACACCCAGGATGCCGCAAGCCTGGGGTCTTCCCCATCAGATCCATCAGAACCTTTGATTTTGGTGCRATCCAGGGTAGGAGTTCCTTTACTCAGTAGTGACTGACTCAGTGCCACCTTCCCGGGGCTCCTCCCGGACAGGTGGCTGCCAAGAAGGAGGAGGAGAGGCCACCACCCAGGCCCAAAGCTGCTGGCTCCTAAGTCTGGAGTTGGTGGGAGGGACAGGACAGGGCCAGGGCGGGGCGGAACAGCCACTGCCTGCTGGGAGCCAAAGCGAAAGCACTCCAGCTAAAACTGGGCTGGGAGTCCAGGCTCACCGGAGTGGGAAGCATGGCTGGAGAGGAATTCTAGCCCTTCCCCTCTCCCAGGGACACGGGGCTGATTGTCAGCAGGGGTGAGGGGTCTGCCCCCCCCAAGGGGGGGCAGGACGGGGCCTCAGGCCTGGCACCTGGAAGATGCCTGTGTCCTGGTTCCTGCTGTCCTTGGCACTGGGCCGAAGCCCTGTGGTCGTTTCTCTGGAGAGACTCATGGAGCCTCAGGACACTGCACGCTGCTCGCTAGTGAGTCTGGGACTTTTAGGAGGCTGGGACAGGCTCAGAGTTCAGCCTCTGCCTCTTCACAGCCCGAGTCTGGCTCCTGTCACTGCCTCGGTCGGAACTGCCCTGTCTGGTCTGTCTGGTGCTGATGGAGGAAGAAAAAATGGAAAGGGGACAAGAATTAGTTTTGTCTTCAGGGAAGGGCTTAGGATAGGGAGCCCCAGACGGAGATAGGCGGGGGATGGGGGGCTGTCAGGGGAGCCCCAGATGGAGATAGGTGGGGGATGGGGGGCTGTCAGGGGAGCTCCAGACGGAGATAGGCGGGGATAGGAGGCTGTCAGGGGAGCCCCAGACAGAGATAGGCGGGGATAGGGGGCTGTCAAGCAAGCAAAGGTGCTTAAATTTGAGGGTGTGAACTGACTCTTCCTTCCTTCCTTCCCAGGGCCTCTCCTGCCACCTCTGGGGTAAGTATTGCTCCTTTAAAAGAATGGCTTCCAGGCGAGCTGAAGCAAAGCAACTGTTCGCTCTCAGCCTGAAAGGCCCAGCTCCCCTGCCCTCTGGAGGTATCAGAAACCAAACCAGCTTCAGTCCCCCCCCTTCACACCCAGATGGTGACGTGCTCTGCCTGCCTGGGAGCATCGAGTCTGCCCCAGGCCCTGTGCTAGTGCCTACCGGCCTGCAGACGGAGCTGGTACTGAGGTGTCCTCAGGAGACAGACTGCGCCCTCTGTGTCCGTGTGGTTGTGCACTTGGCCGTGCATGGTGAGTGAGGAAGCCTGTGACTGAGTTCACACACATGAGCCTGCCTGGGGAAGGCATGAGGATTGCAGRCTCTGGGGACATCTGCAATGTTTCAGACACTGGTCCAGGCACCCCCAGGCCAGCCTGCTCTCTCCCCAGGCCTCTGCTTACCAGCCGTGGCATCTTTGCAAGGGAAGCTAAGCCTGACCCAGCCCAGAGCAGGTGCGTGACTTGGGCTTTGCTTTCTCCTTTGCTTCTTGCAGGGCACTGGGAAGAGCCTGAAGGGGCGGGAAAGTCTTATTCAGAACTCCAGGAGTCTAGGAACGGTGAGGAGCCAGCTGGCCCAACTGCTGCTTCTAGGCAGGGTCTTTCCCATGGCCCGGGGCCTGGCTGACCCTTGCCTCTTGCTCACAGCCTCTCTCCAGGCCCAGGTGGTGCTCTCCTTCCAAGCCTACCCCATTGCCCGCTGTGCCCTGCTAGAGGTTCGGGTGCCTGCAGACCTGGTGCGGCCTGGTCAGTCCGTGGTATGTCAAGTGCTCCTCCTGAGGAGACGAGCCCCCTCCGGAATCCCAGATTCCCAAAACAACCTTGTGCCTTGTTTCTTCTAGTCTTGGGTCTGATCTGAGCAGTGAGCCCTCTTGGCTTTTTGTGGTGGTTTTTCTGTCTATAAAATGAGGGTAAGGGCACTCCTGACTCACTTGTGACTTGGTGAGAAATCACTAAGCAGTTTTCTGGGACAGTCTTTTTTTATTCTCATCAAGCAGCAAATAAGGCTTCCCAGTACTTCCATCTTTGCCAATGCTTGGCATTTAAAATTTTCAATTTTAGCCACTCTGGTACATATGTCCTGGTTTATACCTTTTTCCTTTTTACCTTAAGGGTCCTGCTGATGTACTCAGGGTGTCAGGCTTGGTGACAAACACTTTACTTACTAAGCACCTGGGCAGTTCAGTGCTAGTGTTTTTGTTGTTTTTTGTGATTGCGTGTGGGGGCAGGGGCATGCCAGGAATGAACCAAAGGGTTTGCATATGCTAAGCAACAGTTTACCGCTGAGCTAATTGTTTTTATTAGACAGAATCTTGCTGGGCAGTCTAGGTCATCTTGCTGGGCAGTCCTGCCTCACCCTCCTGAATGCTAACACTGCAGTTCTGTGCCACTATATTTGGTGTTAATTACAGTTTTAATTTCTATACACCTGGTGACTGACAGACACTTTTTATACATGCTGTCTTAGTTAGGGTTTTACTGCTGTGAACAGACACCATGACCAAGGCAGGTCTTATAAAGGAGAACATGTAATTGGGGCTGACTTACAGGKTCAGAGGTTCAGTCCTTTATCGTCAAGGCAGGAACATRGCAGCATCCAGGCAGGCATGGTGCAGGTGCAGCTGAGAGTTCTACATCTTCATCTGAAGGCTGCTATGAGGAAACTCACTTCCAGGMAGCTAGGGTGAGGGTCTTAAAGCCCACGCCCACAGTGACACACCCACTCCAACAAGGCCACACCTTCCAATAGTGCCACTCCCTGGGCAGAGCATATACAAACCACCACACATGCTTATTGGCTATTTATAACTTCCTTTATGAAATGTCCTTTGAAACTTTTGATGACTATAAAATAAGAACAAAGAACCTAGGAATGTAGCTCAGTGGTAGAGCTCTTGCCTAACATGCTCAAGGCCTTGGGTTAGATTCCCAGCAAACACACACACACACACACACACACACACACACACACACAGGCACGTGTGCACGCACACATGCACACAGTTTTTTTAGTCTGCCTAATTTACATCCCAAAGCAGCCATGGGCACTCCTCAAGTGCGCCTGTGGGGACTGCCCCATGCTTGCACTGGAGTGTCTAATCAGCCTCCTCTGGTTGAGTGGCCTGTGATCAGCCTCCTCTGGTTGAGTGTAGGCAGCAACTCAGCCTGGTTAATCGTAGGCTTGCCAATACAGCTACAGGACACACTTGCTTTAGAATTGGAGGCCTGTTCAAAGATGGAAACTATAGTGATAGATTCAAGCTAAAGAGTATGAACGCAGTCATTGGCTGGAATCGGGGTCAGTAGGTGAGCAGAGTGGTCTACTCACATGAGCCCAAGGTCTCGGCCTGGATTCTGAGCCCTCCCCCACCAGCCATCTACCACCCTCTCCTCATAGGGTTCTGCAGTATTTGACTGTTTTGAGGCTGGTCTTGGGGCTGAGGTACGAATCTGGTCCTACACGAAGCCCAGGTACCAGAAAGAGCTCAACCTCACACAGCAGCTGCCTGGTAAGTCACCCCCAAGGCCTGGCTCCCCAGTCTGTGGTCCTTTTGTCCACCACCACCCCTATCTTTCTGGTCCCATCATTTCAGGCAGGGATCCGAGCTGGCACCCCGATTAGTCAGTTTCTTGTGCTTCTAGTCCCTGGGATAGGTGCTCTGTGCCCTGTGTAAGCGTGGGTGGTCTTTGGGAGACAGGCAGGCAGTCCCTCTCAGTATCCCCCCATGGGTTGGATTGCTTCCCTTCTTTCCTTGGTCCCCATCCCCACTGGAGGCTTTTCTGTGATCTCTCCCCAGACTGCAGGGGTCTGGAAGTCCGGGACAGCATCCAGAGCTGCTGGGGTAGGGGCTAGGGACAGTGGACTGGGTGAAGGGAGGAGTGGGATCTGGAGTTTACACGATTGGATGCTTGGGCTTGACATTAGCTCAGGGCTGAAAGGTTCTAAAAGTCGCAGGACATGTTCTGTCGTTCATTTGCTTGTTCTACATAAGCTGCACTAATTACTTCATCTACGTCAGGCACTGGAAATACAACAAGTGCTCTTCAATACTAGGAACATCTAGTGGCCCAAAGCACTGTTAAGATTCTGGTGCCTTTCCTGATAGACCAGAGTGGAAATACTATTAAACCTGAAATAGGAACCAAAAAAGAAAAGATTTTGATGCTACTTTTGTTTTGTATTTTCTTTTAAAGAAAATACAAACAAAAACATACACCAGGTATCTCATCCTGCCACTCAGTGGTGATTGCCTTCCTTATTCAACGACTGACTGACTAATTACTCCGTACCAGACATAGTTATAGACTAGAAGTAAATTGATAAGCAAACCTGATAAAACTTCTTTTTGGAAATGGGAGTTGGGATTAGAAAAGGGTCGAGGGAAGGTCCAGTAAGCCTCTGGGGATGTAGAATATACGGTATATTAAGATGGTGATGAGTTATGAAGAAAATTCACGAGAGAGGCATGGGAAGGCTGGGAGTTCCAGGAGTGAGTCGGGCTCACTGTGATGAAGGAGGAGCCACGTATTTGACAGACAGAGTTCCATAGGAAGAGAACAGCCTGTGCAAGGCCCTGGGGCAGGAGCAAGGCCAAGTGTGCTTAAGGAATGCGAAGGCACCTCGTGTGTTTGCGGCAAACAGAGGTACTAACTCATTAGGTTTGAGAGGTCTCAGAAGCTAGCCTGGTTAAGGTTGGTTGTGAAAGCTGTTGTAAAGACTAGCTTTTACTGGGATTACTACGTGAGGGCATAGAGAAAGTGATTTGCATTAAGGAATTAGCAGGATTCTACTGGCTGCAGAAGAAGAGGAGCTGTCCCCAAGATGCAAGCTGGAGCCTCTATGGGCTTGGCTCTGGGCTTGTGGCTGGGAACAAAGCCTGGTCTGAGATGGGAATACAGTCTGTCCTCCAAGGGCTTCCTAGTCCAAACCCTTCCAAGGGTTTGATGACGTCTCTAATGAGGCAGTTGGTGAGTATGGCCCAGCGTGAGCTGTGCAGAGGGGATGAAGGGAGTCTGAATGTCCCCGTCTCTCTCTGCTTTTTCCACTAGCCCTGCCCTGGCTCAACGTGTCTGCAGATGGSGACAATGTTTTCCTGATACTGGACGTCTCTGAGGAGCAGGACTTTGGCCTCTTACTGTACTTGGATCGGGTCCAGGGTGCTCTCAAATCCTTGTGGTACAAAAACCTGGTGAGGGTTCTCCTCTAGGTCCATGCTCACCCTATGCTGATGCCCGTGCTAAGTATGTAGGCAAACCGTCAAAGGGGGCACACCCAAAGCGGAGGACATTGGCAGGGGGAGGGTCTGTCTGCCTGGTCCCTCTTCCTTAGCTTCTCTTAACTCACTCTGATCGTCCCACAGACGGGGCCGCAGAACATTACTTTAAACCACACAGACCTGGTTCCCTGCCTCTGCATTCAGGTAGGAGCAGAATTCAACTGCACATGGGAGGCACGGAGGGATGGCCTCAACTCTTCTGGGGCCACTGTCCTCCATACTCTGAAGTAGAGGGCATGGCCCCTTTGGGTGTCTGCCTGCCTGCCTGCCTGTCTGTCTGTCTGTCTGTCTGTCTGTCTCATTGCTCTTGCTGTTCTGTGCCTTCTGCTTGTTATGTGTCCGGAACCCTCCTCCTGGATTCCACCCTCCATCCACAGGACTGTTCCCTGTGGCTCGTGGCCCACCCAGGTGTCACTTCTTCCTCGAAGCCTTCCTCTGCTCCTCTCTTCCCTCTTTGTGTTCCTGGGAAGGGTAGGACACATGCTCTAGACGGAAAGGAGTTTCAGTCCTTGCCATTTACTAGCTGTATGACCTTGGACGRGACCCTACTCTCTGAGCCTGCTTCTTATCTGTAATCTGGATAAACTGTACCACTATAGGGCTGTCGTAAAGAAGGGCGCCACAGCTAGATTTAATATGGTGACAGCAGCCGCTCCCTCTGATTGCACATTAAACTAGTCATTGAGTCCCGATCACTTGACCTCTGGCATTGGAGACCCTCATCCCTTTCTCTTCTCTCCATCTTCAGTTCCTTTTGGGCCTCTCTAATTCCTCCTTTGGGCTGTCATTACCCTCCCCCTCCCCCTCCCCCTTCCCTTCCCAGTGCCTTCCTGTCTCCTCCCCCCCCACACACACACACACTGGACCTTTCCCAGTAACCTTTCTCTAAGTTCTCCTTTATGAGGAGCTTGTTCTATTCAGCCCAGCTGCCTACCAAGACTCACCCACCCTGCCTTTGCTCTGCTGGTTCCCACCACCTTGTCCACGTAACCAAAATTTCCCGGCTCACATCACCTCTTTACCAAAGCTTCTCCGGTATCCTGGCCTTTCCTGTCCCAACTCCCCTTGTCTTTCTGGCCTTTCTTCTCCATGTGCCACTGCCTCTAACCTTTGGCTTCTGTCTAATTTCTTTTTCTTTTTCTTTTCTTTTTTGGTTTTTGGTTGTTTTTTGTTGTTGTTGTTGTTGTTGTTTTTGTTTTTTGAGACAGGGTTTCTATGTGTAGCCCTGGCTGTCCTGGAACTCACTTTGTAGACAAGGCTGGCCTCGAACTCAGAAATCCGCCTGCCTCTGCCTCCCAAGTGCTGGAATTAAAGGCGTGTGCCACCACTGCCCAGCTGTCTAATTTCTTTTTGTGTTCTTACAATGTGAATACTTGGAAGTGGGTAACTGACTAACATTTACATGTTTCACCATTACTGAACCTGTGACTTCTTTGAAGGAAAGTAAAGCATATCTCATTCAAACACGGTAACTTTGCCAGAGCCCTGGACAGAGCCTGGCATACAGTGGTGCTCAGCCAGAGCCCTGGACACAGCCTGGCATGCAGTGGAGCTCAGCCAGAGCCTGGACACAGCCTGGCATACAGTGGTGCTCAGTCAGAGCCCTGGACACAGCCTGGCATGCAGTGGTGCTCAGCCAGAGCCCTGGACACAGCCTGGCATGCAGTGGAGCTCAGCCAGAGCCTGGACACAGCCTGGCATACAGTGGTGCTCAGCCAGAGCCCTGGACACAGCCTGGCATACAGTGTATGGGAATTGTTGACTGCATAGCTGAATGAACAAATCCCCAGTAGTGAGACACATGGCACAGTTTCAGGAAATGTTTGCTGCAATTCGACTCATGCCCACTACTCTCAAACATTTGATGAACAAATTAATATATTTTCTCATGGCATAGGTCTAAGCATATAGTAGGTGCTCTAAAAAAAAATTCAGCACAGTGTTTGATACATAGTAGATATTCACAAAATATTTGTGAAATGAATCAAAATTAATAATCAAAAGCTCCTCGTATATTCCATACTGCTAACACACATAGTATGCACTCATTAACGCTTGAGTGAAAAGCCAGGTGTCATGGCGCATGCTTAATCCCAGCATTCAGGAGGTGAATCTCTGTGAGTTCCAACCTGACAGGGCTATATAATGGGACTCTGTCTCAAAAACGAACAAACAAAATAAAATCAACTATAAAAAAACAACCAAAAACAATACCCCAAAAGTTGAGAGAAGATGTGTATTTCAGTGTTTGCAGAGAAAAGCCATATTCCCTTCTCTAGACCTCTGTAAGGAGTGCCTGCTGCAGGCTTATGAAACCTGCCCAGTGAGCAGTGGTGAGCAGTGAGCGTGTCCTCGTCCCCAGCAGAGGGTCTGTCACATGCTCATGGATGGTTGGCCTGGTCAGGTTGACCTAGTAGAGCCCTCTTTTCTCTTTCCCAGGTGTGGCCCCTGGAGCCAGACTCYGTGAGGACCAGCTTCTGCCCCTTCCGGAAAGGTGAGCCAATCTCCTAAGGCAGGGGCTATGGCAAGGTGGGAGATTAGTGACCCCGGCCCTCTGCTGCAGATTCCCGCGCACACAGGAACCTTTGGCACATAGCCAGGCTGTGGGTGCCATCCCCAGGGAGATGGCAGCTAGATGCGCCTTGTTCTCTGCTGGCCAAGGTGGCACTGTGCTGGCAGGCACCGGACCAGAGTCCCTGCCAGCCGCTTGTGCTACCAATGCTCCAGGAGAACGTCACTGTGAATGTGAGTGAGGTCAAAGGTTGGAGAGCGTGTGTGGGACCCCAGAGTCTCCCTTCATGACCTCACTCATTCTCTGCTTTCCACAGAAGCCACAAGAGTTTCTGTCGGTGAGAGACCACCCCAACCTCTGTGTCCAGGTCAGAACGGTGATGATAAAGCATTGGGCTTAGGGTGGGGCCCTGCACTGCTTTGCCTCTACACATGTTCCTTGGAATTGTGTGCCCAGACACACTCATCATACACGGACACATTGCATTCATTCAAGAGTTAGCTGAGCATGGAGGCTCATGCYTATATCCCTAGCACTTGGGAGGCTGAGGCAGGAGGATATGTGGGCTCCCCCGAGTTTGAGGCCACCTGGGCTGAGGCCAGCCTAGGCTACAGCATGATACTGTTTCTTTTTCTTTTTCTTTTTCTTTTTTTGTTTTTGTTTTGTTGTTGTTGTTGTTGTTTTTGTTTTTGTTTTTTGAGACAGGGTTTCTCTGTGTATCCTTGGCTGTCCTAGAACTCACTCTGTAGACCAGGCTGGCCTCGAACTCAGAAATCCGCCTGCCTCTGCCTCCCAAGTGCTGGGATTAAAGGCGTGCACCACCAYGCCCGGCATGATACTGTTTCAAACAAATATTGAATGCCTACTATGTGCCAGCCACTTTGAGATTGATCTGTCAGTGAACAAAGCTAGCAAATGTCCCTGTCCTCCCAGAACCTACTCCTCACAAAGGAAGGTGAACAGGGTGCATTAAGGAAGCAGGTTAAGGTGAAGTCACATGCTATGGTAAAAGCTGAAGGAACGGAGGCTGCGATTTTCAGTGGGTGACTGGGTGAGGGTGAGAGTCTCCTCTCTGAGGTGTCAGATATGGAGGAAACAGATGTTTTGAGTGCTTAAGACGGAGCTGTAAGGTTGTCAGTTCCGTCAGCACAGGCGTCCTCCCAAAGCCTGGCCTGAGAGATGGGCGACTCCTAATCCTGCAGCCTGAACGCAGCTCTGCCTAACCTCAGGTCCGGAGTGCAGAGCCGGCCTGACGGGCTTCCTCTCGCCCGCACCCTCCCACTGGACTTCCRGGCCCGGCTCTTGCTTTTCCTAACTCTGGCTCCTTCTGAGCAGGTGAGCGGCGGGGAGCAGGTTCAGCTGCAAGAGTGCTTGTGGGCTGGTGAGTGGGGCTTGAGGGTGGCTGGGGCAGRCCGTGGAGGAGCTGGCTCCTGGGGGTAAAGGTCAGGGAATGGGAGGAAGGCAGGCGGCAACTCCCACGTGGGACTTACTCGAGTGGCCTCTCCCTCCCACCAGACTCCTTGGGGCCCTTCAAGGATGATATGCTGTTAGTGGAGATGAAAACCAGCCTAAACAACACATCAATCTGCGCCCTGGAACCCAGTGGCTGTACACCACTGCCCAGTATGGCCTCCACGGTGAGGACCAAGGGACTGGTCCAGATGCTTCCAGACTCATCTCAAGCATGGCTTCATGTTCTTACTTCCATTCTCAGTCACTATATCCCACCTTACCTTATTCTGTCATTCTCTGCCAAGCCCAGTACTGCTCTCTGGAGTACAGTGTGTGTGTGTGTGTGTGTGTGTGTGTGTGTGTGTGTGTGTGCAGCTTCGTAAGTCTCTCAGCTCCTCCTGACAAACAGTTCTGCTCTACAGCAGCACCTCACATGCTGCCCCAGGTGAYAGCCCCTCCCCCTCCCTTGACTTGGCAGAGAGCCGCTCGCCTAGGAGAGCAGTTGCTGCAAGACCTCCGGTCACACCAGTGTATGCAGGTGAGTTGGTGACCGAACTTGCTGTGGTGCCCACAGGTGTCTGCTTGTCTGTTAAGCCCGGGCAGGTAAAGGGTGGGATACATTATTCCTGTCCCTCAGGTGCGCACTCTGACTAGAGCCCAGTTAAATGATACCCACCCCCAGTCAGTGTTARGTTCTAGAAAGAGCTGTGAGGACGAGTCCTCYGAGGCCCCATTTGGCACAGAGGTCAGCTTGGGCCGTTTGAACAAAGGCAGAGGTATTTGCAGGAGCCTGCTCTGGGCGCGGAGGTATGCATAGCTGAGGCTAGGACTCTGAATAAGCTGGCCAGCAATTATTAGCTGTTGAAGATCAAGAAGGGGACTGTGGTTGTGTCTTGCAGCTGTGGAATGATGATAACCTGGGATCACTGTGGGCCTGCCCCATGGACAAGTGTGAGTATGAGGGGAACTGCCCTTCCGCTGTGCCAGCAGCTGACTCTGACGGGGACCACAGCGCTGAGGCAACATATGTGATGCTTTGCCAGGCTCAAATAAGTCACAGCAGCATTCTTTTAATCCTTGAAAAACCACAGGGAGGGAGAAAGATGGTTCAGCTGGGAAAGGCATTTGCCACCAAATCTGAAAACCCYGAGTCCCCTGGGGCCCACATGAACTGACTCTCTTGAGTTGTCCTCTGACCTCCACACAAGTTCTAGGGCATGTGTGCCCCTCAAGGGTGGGGTAGTGGGAAGGACGGGGGTAAAAACACACTTTCAGGGATCCCAACATCACTAAAAAGACAGACCCTGCCCACACTAACAGAAATCTAAAAGGAAATAGCCAGTATGAGCTGTCGGATGTCTCTGAGCGTGATCTTACAGTAATAGTAAGGCTGTTTGGAAGCACTGAGTCGTCGTAAGGGGTTCAGAGCGGTGATGGGGCCCTGGGCCCTGGTTAGATGGGATGAGGGCTCCAGGCAGGTCCTAGCACAGTGTGAAGTCTGAGCTAGTTGAAAGGAGTCAAGATGCATTTGTAAAACTGTGGAGTGCACTTTTGAGCGTTTTCAAAGCTGTCAGTGTGGCTAGAGGGTCTT
>BDUI01015248.1:33760-51551 GCA_002335545.1 Apodemus speciosus
GTTAATTGGGACACAAAGAAAATAATACGATGTATACACAAAAGTTATTTATAGACTGGTGTAGGAGGCACTCAAGAAAGCAAATAAGTGTGGGACATTCAATTTTATTGCTGTTGTTATCCACAAGAASAGAAGAAAATACTTGGATGGTTTTAAATCATAAATATCATAGAGTTTTCATGCTTAAACAGATATTAAACACATTGCATATTGAAACTTACTATAAATTACTCTCAAATAAAATCCTGACACTTTAGATAAAAATACATATAGAATTATCCAATGAATAAAATAATGTTTTACTTGCTTAAGACCATTCCATGTAGGAGAGTAAGTTCAGATAAAGGCATTAGATTGGAAAAATTCTAAGCAAATTCCATGTGGACATGCAATTATTAAGGGAAGAGCCATGACATACATATACATTATACGATATTGTTATTAATAAAGACTGACACATTGCTAAGTATGTTAAAAGTAATACCAATTTTGTATAATTAAATTACATAAGTGAATGCTAAATATTAATATATAAATTAACCCATTCTAACTTTCACATAAACAAACTATATTTTAGATTTTTCCTTTGATGAGTATGAAGTATCCTTCCTTTTCTTTTTTGATTACTTTAAGTTGAAAGTCGATATTATTCGATATTAGAATGGCTACACCAGCTTCTTTCTTGGGACCATTTACCTGACCATTTACTTTCCGGGCATTTTACTCTGAGTTAGTGTCTATCTTTGTGCCTGAGGTGAATTTCCTGTATGCAGAAAAATGCTGGGTCCTGTTTATGTATCCAGTATGTTGGTCTATGTCTTTTTATTAGGTAATTGAGTCCATTGATATTAAGAGATATTAAAGAAAATTGATTGTTGCTTCCTGTTATTTTTGTTATTATAGGTGGAGTTATGTTTGTGTGGCTATTGTTTCTTTTGGTTTGTTAAAAGAAGATTACTTTCTTGCATTTTCTAGGGTGTAGTTTCCTGCTTTTTGTTGGTGTTTTCCATTCATTATCTTCTGAAGGGTTGGATTTGTGGGAAAAAATTGCGTGAATTTGTTTTTGTCATGGAATACCTTGGTCTCTCCATCTATGGAAATTGATAGCTTTGCTGGGTATAGTAGACTGGGTTGGCATTTGTGTTCCCTTAGGGTCTCTATGACATCTGCCCAGGATCTTCTGCCTTTCATAGTCTCTGGCGAGAAGTCTGGTGTAATTCTGATAGGTCTGCCTTTATATATTACTTGACCTTTTACCCTTACTCCTTTTAATATTCTTTCTTTGTTTAGTGCATTTAGTGTTTTAATTATTATGTGAGGGGAGGAATTTCTTTTCTGGTCCAATTTATTTGGAGTTCTGTAGGCTTCTTGTATGTTCATAGGCAACACTTTCTTCAGGTTTGGGAAGTTTTCTTCTATAATTTTGTTAAAGACATCTACTGGCCCTTTAAGCTGTAAATATTTGCTCTCTTCTATACCTATAATCCTTAGGTTTGGTCTTCTCAATATGTCCTTGATTTCCTGGATGTTTTGGGTTAGGAGCTTTTTTGCATTTTGCATTTTCTTTGACTGTTGTGTCAATGTTTTCTATGTTTGCTTCTGTATCTGAGATTCTCTCTTCTATCTCTTGTATTCTTTAGCTGATGCTTACATCTGTGACTCCTGAATTCTTTCCTAGGTTTTCTATCTTTAGAGTTGTTTCCATTTGTGATTTATTTATTGTTTCAACTTCCATTGTTAGATCCTGAATGGGTTTCTACAATTCCCTCACCTGTTCCCTTGTGTTTTCCTGTGTTTCTTTAAGGGAGTTATTTATGTCCTTCTTGAAGTCCTCTATCAGTATCATGAGCTGTGATTTTTAAATCCAAATCTTGTTTTTCTGGTGTGTTGGGGGTATCCAGCACTTGCTAATATCAGAGAACTGGATTTAGATGGTGCCATGTTGCCTTGTTTTCTGTTGGTAGCGTTCTTGCATTTGCCTTTGGCCATCTGGTGTTAGTTGGTCTCACTGTCTCTGGCTGGGGCTTGTCCCTCCTGTGGGCCTTCAAGCCTGTTTCAGACCCCCTGGGAGACCAGATCTCCCCTGGCACAGAAGGCTGTTTGCTCATCCCAGTTCCCGAGTACAGATGGAGCCCGGAAGGACCTTGTCCCAATTGCTCTGTCACTCCTGTGCTCCCTGTGCTCCTGGCTGTACCTTCCAAGAACATTCACTGGATAGATAATCGTGGTCTCACCTCCAAACCCCAGAGTCAAAGCACTCTCTGGAGATCAGTTCTCCCCTGGTAGCACTGGTACACAGAAGACTGAAGAACAGCCCAACCCATGGGTCCTTATAGAGCCTGGAAGGACCCTGTCCCAGCTGCTCTGCCACTACTGTTACCTGCACTTCTAGCCATAACCACCTTGCACACCAACAAACTGTAGTTTAAACGTCTTAAATTTCTTCTTTGTTCTGCCACCATTGTTAAGTAAAGTGTTATTGCTGAAATTTGGATTAGTTATTCATTACAAAAATCACAAAGTAGAAAATAAAAGTAAAATATACTCAATTACCTTTAAAATGTTTTATTGCAATGAACTCAGACATAAAAATATCACAGAGATGGGTTATAGTAGCCACTAAAAAACACTTGCACAGTTCCAAACTTTGTGTAGATCAATGAAGAAAACTCCTGTTACATAAAACTTATTTTTTATGTAATCTTAATTCTCTTATGCCATTTGAATTTTAGAAGAAAATTCTTCATGGTACATTTATTTATTTATTTATTTTTGTTTCATCTGCCATGTGAAGTTTTCTACCACAGAGCTTCACAAATGTTGTACAAATCATCAATTAATTGTTACATTTGAAAGGCAAGCACAAATATGTTTTATGTATCACTCATGAGGTTACAGGTTGCAATACAGCACCATAGATCATTACTAAGAAGGATTTAGTATTTATTTGTAAATAAAAATTGTAACTTCAAATAAAACAAAATGCATTATCTCATATCTTGCCTTTCTCAGATTTTGAATCCTTTTTACTGTCCTTTTCAGTTACAGATGTAATTACTTAGTACTGTTAACATGATCTGAGATAAAAATGCACCTATATTTCCTCAAATTAAAATTCGAATTCCTGAAATCGAGATACTTAGTTTTTCTTTTACAAGCCTGAACTTCAATACACTGCTTTTTTCCCTCCTCAATTGATATGACATATAGCTGGAGATGAATTTTACTTGTTTTTCTAATTCCTAAATTTTATTTTCCTTCCTTTCTTTGTCTCTCTTTTCCTTTCTTTTTTCTCTTTCTCACTCTCTCTTTCTTTTTCTCTTTCTTTCTTTCTTTCTTTCTTTCCTTCCTTCCTTCCTTCCTTCCTTCCTTTTTTCTGTCTGTCTGTCTGTCTGTCTGTCTGTCTGTCTGTCTGTCTGTCTGTCTGTGTTTTCTTTCTTTCTTTGCAAAAGTAGGATATGGCAAAAGATAGAGATGTTATATTCAAAAGAATCTCTGTACTTTCATTAATTTTTTCTTCAGAATGTATTTAGAAAACAATTAGTGAAAATATTTTAACAAGATTCTTTTAACAGGGGGAGCATACTTCTTAGAGTGGGAAGATGATTTGCAAATTGCTAGGGTGTCACTTCATGTAATTCATATTTGTAGAGGAACTTTTTTTCTTCAATATTTTTTTACAGTCTTGTCTTTATACCTCTCCTCATATGCCCTTGTATGCCCTCTAACTGTTCCTCATCCCACTCGTCCTCCCCCATCTCCAAGTGGGTGTAACCACCTCATCCCCACCAGACCTCCCTACTCCCTGAAGCCTGAGGTCTCTTGAGGGTTAGGTGAATCTTCTTTCACTGAGGCCAGACCAGACAGTCCTCAGCTGTATTTGTGTCCTGGGCCTCATATCAGTTGGTGTATGCTGCCTGGTTGGTGGCTCAGTGTCTGAAATATTTCTGGGATCCAGGTTAGTTAAGACTGCTGATCTTCCTATGGGGTTGCTCCCTTCCCTGCCTCAGCTTTTGCCAGCTTTTTCCTAATTCAATCACAGGGGTCCCTGGTCCATTAGTTGGCTGTTAGTATATGCATCTGACTCTTTCAGCAGCTTGTTGGAGATCTTGGAGGGCAATCACAGTAGGCTCCTGTTTGTAAGCACACCATAGCATCAGTAATAGTGTCAGGCCTTGGGGGCCTCGCTTTGAGCTCAATCCCAATTTGGGCCTGTCACTGGACCTCCTTTCCCTCAGGCTCTTTCTATATTTGTTCCTGCAGTTCTTTCAGAAAGGAAGAATGCTGGCTTAGAGTTTTTGACTGTGGGATGGCAACTCCATCCCTCCACATGATGTCCTGTCTGTCTACTGGAAGTGGACACTACAAGTTCCCTCTCCCCACTGAAGAGAATTTCACCTAAGGTCCCTCCCTTTGAGTCCTGAGAGTCTCTCACCTCCCATGTCTCTGGTACATTCTGGAGGGTCCACCCACCTCCTACCTCCCAATTTTTCTTGTTTCAATTCTTCCTGCTGGTCCCAAGAGCTTGAGTTATGGTTCTTCCCCAACCAATACCTGATCATGATCCCCTTTACCCCTCCATGACTCCTCTATCATCCATGTCCCTCCCTCTGTCACCTGTGATTGCTTTCTTCTTCCTCCCAAGTTGGATTGAGGTATCCTCATTTGGGCCCTTTGGGTTATTTATGTTCTGTGCATTTTAGGCTGTGTATTCTGTACATTTTTGGCTCATATCCACTTATTAATGAGCACATACTATGCATTTCCATTTGGGTCTGATTTAACACTATCAGGATGATATTTTCTAGTTCTATCCATTTGCCTGCAAAGCTCATGATGTCTTCTTTCTTGATAGCTGAGTAGTATTCCATTGTATAAATGAACCATATTTTCTGTATCCATTCTTCCATTGTGGGACATCTGGATTGTTTCAAGCTTCTGGCTATCTCAAATAAGGCATAGTGGAACATGAGCATAGTGGAACACTTGCCATGTGACATTGTGGGATATCTTTGGGTATATGACCAAGAGAAGAATATGACCAAGAGTGAAACAGCTAGGGATTCAGATAGATCTATTTCAGATAGGTCTATTTCCAGTTTTCTGAAGAACAGCCAGACTGATTTCCAAAGTGGTTGTACCAGCTTGCAATCCCACCAGCAATGGAGGAGTGTTCCTTTTCCCACATACTTGCCAATATGTGCTGTCACCTGAGATTTTTGTCTTAGGCTTCTTATTGGTGTAAGGTGGAATCTCAGGGTCCTTTTGATTTGTAGTTTCCTGATCACTAAGGACTTTAGTGATTTCTTAAAATGTTTCTCAGCAATTTGAGATTCCTCTATTATGAGTTCTCTGTTTAATTTTATACCTCATTTTTTGATTGGATTGTTTGGATATTAGCCCTCTCTCATATATGGAGTTACTGATGATTTTTTCCCAATCTGTGGGTTGCCAGTTTGTCCTATTGACTATGTCCTTTGCCTTACAGAAGCATTTCAGTTTCATGAGTTACAGTTTATCAATTCTTGATCTTAGAGCCTGAGCCACTGGATTTCTGTTTAGGAAATTTCTCCCTGTGCCTATGAGTTCAAAACTCTTTCCCTGGGCTTTTATTGGTTGGGAGGTTTTTAATGGCTTCTTCTATTTCTTTAGGGGATATGGGACTGTTTAGATAGTTTACCTGCTCTTGATTTAACTTTGGTACATGGTACCTGTCTTGATCATTGTCCATTTCATTGAGATTTTCTAGATTTGTTGCGTATAGGCTTTTGTAATAGGATGAAGTGAGTTTTTTGAATTTCCTTAGTTTATGTTGTTATCTTTGCCATTTCACTTCTGATTTTGTTAATTTGGATACCATCTCTAGGTCTGTTAGACAGTTTAGCTAGGGGTTTATGTATCTTGTTGATTTTCTCACAACAGCAGAGTATTTTTTTGTTGCTTCTTTGTACAATTCTCTTTGTTAATATATTTTTGACTTCAGCCCTGAGTTTGAATATTTCTTGCCTTCTACTCCTGGGTATGTTTGCTTCTTTCTCTTCTAGGGTTTTCAGGTATGCTGTTGAGTTCTTAGTATAGGGTCTCTCCAATTTCTTTTCAAGGTCTCTTAGTGCTATTTTCCTCTTAGGAGTCCTTTCAGTGTTTTCCATAAGTTTGGGTATGCTGTGTCATCTTTTTCATTGAATTCCAGAAAGTCTTTGTATTACTTTCTTTCTTTCTTCCTTGACCAAGTTATCATTGACTAGAACATTATTCAGCTTCCAAGTGTATGTGAATTTTCTGTTCTTTACTTTGTTATTGAAGACCAGCCTTAGTCTGCGTTGAGCTGATTGGATGCATGGGATTATTTCAATCTTCTTGTACCTGTTGAGTCATGTTTTGTGACCAATTCTATGGTCAGTTTTGGAGAAGGTACCATGTGGTGCCAAGAAGAAAGTGTATTACTTTTTAGGGTTAAATGTTCTGTATGAATCTATTAAATCCATTTGGTTCACAACCTCTATTAGTTTCTGTTTCAATGACCTGTTCATTGTTGAGAGTGCAGTACTGAAGTTTCCCACTGTTAGTGGGTTCACAGTGTGTTTTAAGCTTTATTAAAGTTTCTTTTATGAATATGGGTGCTCTTACATTTGGGGCATAGATGTTCAGATTTGAGAATTTTTCTTGGTGGATTTTTTTCTTTGATGAATATAAAGTGTCCTTCCCCATCTCATTTGATAACTTTTGGTTGAAAGCACATTTTATTAGATATTAGGATGGCAACTCCTGCTTGTTTCTTAGTACCATTTGCTTGGAATACCTTTTCCCAGACTTTTACTATGATGTACCATCTGTCTTTATTATTGAGGTTTGTTTCTTGTGTGCAACAAAATGCTGGATCCTGCTTGCATATCCAGTCTGTTAGCTTATTTCCTTTTTTAATTGGGGAATTGAGTCCACTGATATTGAGAGATACTAAAGAGAGATGATTATTAGTTACTGTTATGTTTGTTCTTATAAGTGGCATTATGTGCATGCGATTCTCTCCATTTGAGTTGCTTGTGATATGATTAATATCTTCTTTTTCATTGGTATAGGGTATACCCTTATGTTGGAGTTTTCATTCTACAATCCTCTGTAGGGCTAGATTGGTAGATAGATATTATTTGAATTTGTGTTTGTCATGGAATATTTTGGTTTCTCCATGTATGTTTACTGAGAGTTTTGCTGGGTATAGTAGCCTGGCCTGGCATTTCTGTTGTCTTTCGGTCTACATGACCTCTAACCAGGCTCTTCTGGCTTTCATAGTCTCTGTATAGAAGTCTGGTGTAATTTTGATAGGTCTGCCTTTATATGTTACTTGGCCTTTTTCCCTTACAGCTTTTAATATTCTTCCTTCTGTGCATTTCACGTTATTGTTTATAGTTTTTTGGATTTTTTATTGGATATTTTCATTATTTACATTTCAAATGTTTTCACTTTCCAGGTCTCCGCTTCAGAAACCCCTATCCCATCCCCCTTCCCCTGCCTCTATGAGGATGCTCTCCATCTACACACTCACTCCTGTCTTCCCACCCTGGTATTCCCCTATACTGAGGTATCAAACACCCTCAAGGACAAGGGCTTCTCCTCCCACTGATTTCCAACAATGCTGTCTTCTGCCACATATGCAGCCAGTGTCATGGATCCCTCTATGTGTACTCTTTGGTTGATTGTCCCGTCCTGGGGGCTCTGGGGGATCTGGCTTGTTGACACTGTTGCTCCCTCCATAGGGCTGCAAACATCCACAGCTCCTCCATCCCTTTTCCAACTCTTCCATCAGGGATCTCCAAGCTCAGTCCAATGGTTGGCTGTGAGCATCCGCCTCTATATTTGTCAGGCTCTGGCAGAGCCTCTAAAGGGACAGTCATACCAAGTTTCCATCAGCATGCACTTGTTCGTATCCACAATAGCATCCCGGTTTGGTGGCTCTATATAGGATGGAACCCCAGGTGGGGCAGTTTCTGGATGGCATTTCCTTCAGTCTCTGCTCCACACTTTGTTGTCATATTTCCTCCTGTGAGTAATTTGTTCAACCTTCTAAGAAGTACTGAAGCATCCACATTTTGGCTTTGCTTCTTCTTAAGCTTCATATTTTCTGTGAATTGCATTTTGTGTTTTGAATATTATGTAATGAGAAAGTTTTCTTTTCTGGTCCAGTTAACTGGGTATTCCTTTTTACTTTTTTCTTTTTTTTTCTTTTTTCTTTTTTCTTTTTCATTTGTTTCGTTTTATTGAGACAGGGTCTCTCTGTATATCTCTGGCTGTCCTGGAACTCACTCTGAAAACCAGGCTGGCCTTGAACTCAAAAATCCACCTGCCTCTGCCTCCCAAGTGCTGGGATTAAGCATGTGCACCACCACTGCCTGGCTTCCTCTTTTTAATTTGATATTTTGTTTGTTTACATTTCAAATGTTATCCCCTTGCCTGGCTTCCCCTCTACAAACTACATATGATATACCCTCTTACCCTGCATCTATGAGGGTGAAACCCCACCCACCCATCCACTCACACCTCTCTGCCCGAGCAATCCTCTACACTGGGGCATCAAGTCTTCACAGGACCAAGGGCCTTCCCTCCCATTGATGACAGATAAGGCCCCTTATGCTCCTTCAATCCTTTACCTGACTACCCCATTGCAGTTCCTGTACACAGTACTATGGTTGACTGTGAGCATCTGCATCTGTATTGGTCAGGATCTGGCAGATCCTCTCAGGAGACTGCTGTATCAGGCTCCTGACAGCAAAAAACTTCTTGATATACTTAATAGTGTCTGGGTTTGGTGTCTGCATTTGGGATGGATCCCCAAGTAGGGCAGACTCTAGATGGCCTTTCCTTCAGTCTCTGCTCTATACTTTGTCCCTGTATTTCCTTTAGACAAGAGCAATTCTGGGTTAAAATTTTGGAGATTGGTGGATGGACCCATCCCTCAACTAGGGGGCCATGCCTAAGCTCTGGATATGGACATGACAGGTTCCCCCTCCCATTTTTGGGATATTTCAGCTAATATTATCCCCGTGGTGTCCTGGGAGGCTCTTGCTTTCCTGGCATCTGGGACTTTCTGGTTTAATTTCCTGACCCTCTGTACATCGACTCCATCTCCTCCCATATCTATGTCTGCCCCTCTTTTACCTTTCTCCCTTCTCTTCCTCCCAATTCCCTCTTACCCTCTACTTCCATTGATTATATTGCTCTCCCTTCAAAGTGGGATTGAAGCATCCATTCATTGGTCTTCCTTCCTCTTGAACTTCATATAGTACCTGAGTTATGTCATTCATATTCTACTCTCTTTGCCTAATATCCACTTATCAGTGATTACATACCATGTGTGTTCTTTTGTGACTGAGTTGAATCACTTAGGATGATATTTTCTAGATCCATCCATTTGCCTATGAATTTCATGAAATTCATTGTTTTTAATAGCTGTGTAGTACTCCATTATGTAAATATACCACATTTTCTGTATCCATTCCTCTGTTGAGGGACATCTGGGTTCTTTCCAGCTTCTGGCTACTATAAATGAGGCTGATGTTCCTCAACAGAGGAATAGATACAGAAAATGTCATACATTTCCACAATGGAGCACTATCAGCTATTAAAAACAATGAATTCATGAAACTCTTAGGCAAATGGATGGAGCTAGAAACCATCATCCTGAGTGAGGTAACCCAATCACAAAAGAAAACACACAGTATGCAATTGCTGATAAGTAGATATTAGCCCCAAAGCACAGAATACCCAAGATACCACTCACAGACCCTATGAAGCTCAAGAGGAAGGAAGACCAAAGTGTGGATACTTTGATCCTTATTGGAAAGTTGATCAAAACACCCATGTCTCACAGCCAACCAATGGAATGAGAATAGGGTCCCCAATGGAGAAGCTTGAGAGAGGACCCAAAGAGCTTAAGGGGTTTGCAGCTTTGCAGGAGGAACAATAATATGTACCAACCAATACCTCCAGAGCTCCCAGGGATTAAATCACCAACCAAAGAGTACACATGGAGGGACCATGGCTCTAGCTACATATGTAGTAGAAGATGACCATTTCAGGCATCAGTGAAAGGAGAGGCCATTGGACCTGTGAAGGCTCAATTCCCCAGAATAGGGGAAGACAAGTCAGAAAATTGGGGGAAGGGAGTAAGCAGGGAGAGGGGAGATGGGATAGGGTGTTTTCAGTGGGGTAACTTGAAAAGGGGTTAACATTTGAAATATAAATAAAACAAATATCTAATAAAAATACATACATACATACATACATACATACATACATACATGCATGCATGCATACATACATACATAGGTCTCCTACGAACATAGTGGAGCATGTGTCCTTATTACATGTTGGAGCATCTTCTGGGTATATGCTCAGGAGTGGTATAGGTGGGTCCTCAGGTAGCACTATGTCAAATTTTCTGAGGAACTTCCAGACTGATTTTGAGAGTGGTTGTACTAGCTTGCAATCCCACCAGCAATGGAGGAGTGTTCCTCCAGGCTTCTTAAACATTTACAGCCATCTCTTTCTTTAGGTTGGAGAAGTTTTCTTCTATGATTTTCTTGAAGATATTTCAGGCCTTTGAGCTTGCTATCTTCACTCTTGTCTATTCCTATTATTCTTAGAGTTGGTCTTTTCATTGTGTCCTGGATTTCCTGAATATTTTAGGCTAGGAGCTTTTTATGTCTTGAATATTCTTTGACAGTTGTGTCAATATTTTCCAAGATATCTTCTACACCTGAAATTGTTTCTTCTGCCTTTTGTATTTTGTTGATGATGCTTACATTTGTAATTTCTGTCATCTTTCCTAAGTTTTCTATTTCCAGGGTTGCTTCCATTTATGCTTTCTTTATTGTTTCTACTTCCACTTTTAGGTATTGGACTGCTTTGTTCAATTCCTTCACCTGTTTGTATTTTCCTGTAGTCCTTTACGGGATTTATTCATTGTCTCTTTAAAGGCTTATACCCTTTTCCTGTGTTTTCCTGTATTTCTTTCAGTGTGTTATTTATATCCTCCTTGAAAGACTCTATTATCTTCAAGAGAATGGATTTTAGGTCAGCTTCCTGATTTTCACATGTGTTGGTATACCCATGGCTTTCTGTTGTGGGAGAACTGGATTCTGATGATGCCAAAGCATAGTAGCTTCTGTTGCTTATGATCCTGCACTTGCCTCTCACCATCTGGTTATCCCTGATGTTAGCTGGTCTGGGTGTCTCTGCCTGGAATCTGCCTCTCTTGTCCCTGGGTTGCTGCATGTCTCCTGGTAGGCCTGTGGCCCTGGCTATAGCAGACTTTCTGTGATGCCTTCAAACTGTGGGGGATTTAGAGTGGCAGACATACTGCTGATCTGTTGCCCTGGCTGCCACAGATCTCCTGGGAGGCCTTCAGATTGATGGGTCTTCAGAGGAGCAGTCAACCTTTTCCCCTGCAAGTAGCTGTTCTTCAAGAAGACTTTCAGAATGTTGAGTCAGTTGCCCAGTTGCCCAGTGTGCAAAGGAACTCCTGGGAGGCCTCTAGGCTACAGTGTCTTCAGTGAAGCAGACAATCTGGTGATATGCCCCAGCAGAAGCCACAGGCTGGAAGGAGAGTGGAATTGGGGGTGGGGCACAGAGGTGTTTGAGGAGTGATGAGTCCTGAGATCACTGGGTTCCTCGGATTGCCAGCAGCTCTGTCTGTTTGGGATGTCCCTTACCAGTTGCCCTGTGTGCAGTGGAAATCCTGGGAGCCTGTCAGACTGTTTTCTTCAGAGAAGCAGACAAGCTGGTGATCTTCTCCTGCAGAATGTGTTGGTCAAAAGGGTTTGTACAGGTTCTTAAGGTGAGTATAATGATAAGTGTTAAGTTCTCTGGCTTTACAGAATTATGCCACCTGCCCCTCACTATTTGCTGGAAAATATTTCATAATTTAAAATTAAAGGTATAGAAAAAAGACATTGCAGCTTTTCTCTGTTTAATCTGAAAATAACATGAGTGCCAAGAGGATTTCAGTTTCTCTTTCACTGCAATATCATTATATTTACTTTTCCATGGATACAGCATTTCTATAGTTTTATGTACTCACTAGAAAACTTGTATTTCTATACTGCATAGTATTATAAACGTTTAATAGAATCATTTGAGTATATGCATTTTATTTTTATTTAAAACACACTTTGTCTATTTCTATTGTACCTAGATTCTCCTTTGGATCCCAGTAATCTCTTCTCTTGTTATCCATGTCAATGTTACATCAGGTTTTTTTTCCTATATTCATACAAAAGAAGTGATAATGATATTAGATTATAAAACACAGTTATGTTAATTTTCTTAAATAATTTTATAAGAAGAAAATGCTGAWTTTTTTAGTAGAATTCTTTATTGGATATTTTATTTATTTACATTACAAATGTTATCCCCTTTCTGGGTTTCCCCTTCAGAAACCCCCTATCCCATCCTCCCTCCTGCTTCTATGAAGGTGTTCCCCTCCCCACCCACCCTATTTTCTCCTGTGACTATTTTGTTCCCCTTCAAAGAAGGACTGAAGCATCCATACTTTGGTCTTCATTCCTCTTGAGATTTATGTGGTCTGTGAATTGTACATCAGATATTCCAAGCTTCTGGGCTAATATCCACTGGTCAGTGAGTGCATACCATGTGTGTTCTTTTGTGACTAGGTTACCTCACTCAGGATGATATTTTCTATTTCCATTTATTTACCTAACAATTCTATGAATTCATTGTTTTTAATAGCTGAGTAGAACTCCATTGTGTAAATGTACCACATTTTCTGTATGCATTCCTCTCTTGAGGGGACATCTGGGTTCTTTCCAGCTTCTGACAATTATAAAGAAGGTTAATATGAACATAGTGGAGCATGTATCCTTGTTATATGTTGGATCATCTTTTGCCTACATACCCAGGAGTAGTATAGCTGGGTCCTCAGGTTCAATTTTCTGTCTAATTATGTCCAGTTTTCTGCGGATCCTGCAGATCGATTTCCAGAGTGGTTGTATCAGCTTGCAATAATACCAACAATGGAGGAGTGTTAATCTATCTCCACATCCTGACCAGCATCTGATGTCACCTAAGTTTTTGATCTTAGTCATTCTGACTTATGTGAGGTGGAATCTCAGGGTTGTTTTGATTTTCATTTCCCTGATGACTAAAGATGTCGAACCTTTCTCTAGATGCTTCTCAGACATTCAAGATTCCTCAGTTGAGAATCCTTTTATTAGCTGTGCACCCCATTTATAATTGGGTTATTTGATTCTCTGGAGTCAAACTTTTTGAGTTCTTTGTCTATATTGGGTATTATCCCTCATTTGGATATAGGATTATTAAAGATCTTTCCCAATCTGTTGGCTGCCATTTTGTCCTATTGAAAGTGTCCTTTGCCTTATAGAAACTTTGCAATTTTATGAGGTTCCATTTTTTTTTTTATCTTAGAGCATAAGCCATTGGTGTTCTGTTCAGGAAATTTTCCCCAGTGCTTATGTGTTCAAGGCTCTTTGCCACTCTCTATTCTACTAAATTCAGTGTATCTGGTTTTATGTAGAGGTAGTACATGTATGTGGACTTGAGCTTAGTACAAGGATATAAGTGTGGACCAATTTGCATTCTTCTGCATGCTGACCTGCAGTTGAACCAGCACCACTTGTTGAAAAAGCTGTCCTTTTTCCACTGGATGATTTTAGTTCCTTTGTCAAAGATCAAGTGACCATAGATTTATGGGTTAATTTCTGGGACTACAAGCCTGTTTCATTGATCTACCTGCCTACCTCTGTATCAATACCATTCATGTTCTATTATCATTGCTCTGGAATACAGCTTGAGGTCAGGGATGGCTATTCCCCCAGAAGTTTTTTTTTTTTTTTTTTTTTTTAGATCACACTCGCAGTAGTCAAATAGTATAAATTCTATCTTCAGCCACTGGAATATTCTTGGAAGCAGATCTTCTTGTTTCAATACAACTATAGCCTAGACCAACTTCATGTGCACAATCTCAGAGATACTGATCCAAAGGCACAAATATTTGCCTTTTATTAGTTGATGAGTGACAAAATGTACTTCATTATTTTGTTTCATTCTTTAGAGTAGTAGATTTTAAGGTTATATATCAGAATGAAAGTTACTTGTCAATATATCTTCAAAAATATTTTGAATGAACTCCAAAACTAGAGAGAACTATTATGTATCCTATACCAGTTGATACATATTCAATAGTAGCAAAAATAGCAGAGACAAACAGTAGTAAGTCCTGTTTATTTGCTCATTTGGATGTTTCCCAAGCACTTAATCCTATTTGACTAGGGTAGCATGTCCATGAGCAGTAAAGTATTTCTTCATTAATTTAGGCTAGCTTTTGGTTTGGATGACTAAGTTGGTTTGGCTGTAGCCAAATTTCTTTCATTATGACTCATAGGAACTATGAAATATTGTGACTTGAAACCACTAAATAGTAGGGCATTGTTGCTATGAAACAATGTATAATGAATACAATAGTATAACTAGAACATTCATTTTCAAATATATGTAATTTTTTGATAATACAGCCTTATGACTTTAGGAAATTAATGATAGCTCTCATCAAAGGCATATACTTAGATTTTGCCCTAGTCCAATTCAGAGACATGGGTTCTGCCTTGTTGAGTTTCTTCCTCTTAAAGGTACATCAAGGACCCAGATATATTTTGTAAGAAAACCTAATAATGCTTAAATTGATTCATATTAGCTTTCAATTAGTGAGAGATAAGAAGTAGAAAGAACCCAGATCTAGTTGTTATGTGCTCTCATTTTTATTTGTAAAATGTTAAGTACATGGCCTTAGACAAAATGTAAAAGAATCTGGTAAAGTTTGGATAGCCAGGAAGAGGATATCCTACTTACTTACTTACTTACTTACTTACTTACTTACTTACTTACTTACTTACTTATTTACTTGCTTACTTACATTTCCTTTCTTTCCTTCCTTCTTTCTTTCTTATTTATTTATTTATTTATTTGTTTATTTATTTAAGAGATGCAGATTTCTTCAAGATACTTTTTGACACATTGTTCGATTATATCAATCTTTCTTCAGAAACTAACTTGAATGAATTCCAAACTATGGCAGAAGGGAAATTGGTAATAGTAAGGAATCTAGTGGTTGGGAAAAAAGAATGATAAGCAAGGCAAATGACATGAGATTGAATACTGTTAAAATACCTGATATAATTTAAAGAAATTGGCTTTATGTAGCCAAACAATATGGGCAATAAACTTAAGGTAATGAAACAGAATAGTGTGCCAGTTACCTTTTGCTATGTATTAAATAGCTATAAACTAACATATATAYAGGTGGATTCCTCATTTGCTCAGCTGCATGTTGGCTAAGAATCTATGCATATTTAGTGAGTCTCAGAATGAATCACATATATTTTGATCCCAGTAGTCAAAACATAGCAAAATAAATACTACAAAGAAGTATCACAATAAATGTAGACTGGTATAGATATGGATCAACATATCAGCATTCTCATATTGACCATTTTGGTAGTTGCCAGTTCATTCATTACTAATATAAAAGATTAAATTATTCACCAAGTTTATATTCCAGTGGACATAAATAATACTTCATTAGTTGCTATACAATATAATATATTCCCTTATATCTGGAAACCCATGGTAGTCAGAAAAATAAGGAATTTTTGTCATCCAGTCATAAGAAGAAATTGTAAGCAAACATGAACAAACACATAGGAAGAACAGAGGACAACTTGTGGGATTTTTGTTTTGCTTTGTTTATTTTTTCTCACATATTGGTTCCAGGCACAAAAGTTATCAGGTTTCTTGATCATTATCCATTGGCCCTATTTTATTTTTGAATGTGCAAGATTCATTTATGCTAATCCTACTGATTTATAGATGGAAAAAGTAACGATTTCAAAGGCCAAACTGAATAAATAAAAGAAATCAGAATGAGTCATAGCATAGTTCTAAAAATTATGATCTTAGTTTATATAACATCTACTTCATAAATAATGGATTAGAAAACCATGGTATGTGACTAAAACTAAAATTATTATTAATAGGATTAAAGATGTCTAAAAGAATTCTCTCATGAGTAATGGAATAAATAAATGGTAGAGTCAGTATTATTGATTATTGTTCTCTGATGATAATAGCCAAATAAACTTGACAAGACAAATGAGCTGGGCTTATAGAAAATGTTTGTTTCTTTTCTTTTCTTTTCTCTTTTCTTTTTTTTGTGGGGGGGTTATTTTTCCTATAGTCCAGGATGTAACATCTTAACCTCAATAATGGAAGCTAGAAAAAAAATAAAAAAATCTAAGAGGAGTTATTTCAAATTGTATTCAGACAAAATATCTGTAAAGAAAATGTGAAAAATTAATTTTTCATAGAATATGTAATAGAATTTAATCCATGCTTTCTTTATTCTGGAAATACTGAAATAAACCAAGAAATAAATCAGAAAATAGAAAATCTATTGTGATGAAAGTAACTGCAAAATGTCAATTGATAAGATATCACTAATGTTTTGTCATATGCATAAAATAATGCAAAAACTATTGTGTGAATGTCTTGGCTTATTTGTGAATGTCCAGGAAAATGTACATGAAAATTAAGCAAATGAATAAACCTTGTGCTATAATCAGAATATGAAATAGTAGTGCTATAAAATCTTGCTTTTAAAGACCACTTGGATAAAAGACTTAAATTTGGAATTGGTGGAGATCATAGAGAAATCAAACAATGATTTTCTTTTCAAGTACAATATATTGGTTATTATAATGTAAGGGTGATTTTATATCAAGTCTGGAATTAGCCCCAGATATTTGGTGGCATTTGGAGATATACCTGCATGATAGTCAATGCTGGTCTTGCTGGCTCTTTGTGATTATGGATAATTCTTGATCCAATTAACAGCATGACCAGTAAGGGATTTGGAATAAAATCTAGTTTCTCTGCCAAGTTTCAAGTTTTCAGAGGTGTTTTCTAGGTGTTTCATATTATGTATGGTAAAGATATAATATATTATATAATATATATATATATATATATAATATAATATATAACCAGTAGTTACCATGTTATGTCTGTAACAGGCAAGTACTTTAATTTTACCCATTTGAAAGTTTTTATTTTGGAAGGTGGCAACACTCTCATTAAATTCCTATTTTCTTCCTCAATGCCTTACACAGATTTTATTATATAATGCTCCCATCATGTTTCAGAGTTTCTTCACATATGTTAATGGATTTATCCATTACTCTGTATCATCAGTGCTCTGAATCAGAACATTGAAATTGATGGCACACTTTGTCTTCTCTAAAGAAATGGGTCAAAATTCTAAAGGTCAATGATTTATTTTGGGTGTTTTAGACCTTATTGTAGCCTTGCCATTCCTCAGTAAATCTGAGTTCAGAGTATCCAATATCATAGGCTAAAGCAGCAAAATATTAGTGACTTTAAAAAATGAAATTAACAAATATAGGATAGGTAGTAGTTGTTTTTTTGTGTCTTTTCTTTTTCTAAATTCAGAGTATAATGGTAAAAACGGAAACATTTGGCAATTCAACCAATGAAACTTCTACGAAAGAGATCTGTCACAATCTAGGAGTCTCTTTGTGAAGATCCATCACTATTAGTCCCTTGATATCGAAGATTATACTTTTTTCAATTTCACTTGTGTGTGAGTGTGTATGTTTGAGACACACACGGACACACACACACAGAGACAGACAGACAGAGAGAGAGAGAGAGAGAGAGAGAGAGAGAGAGAGAGAGAGAGAGAGAGAGA
>BDUI01015253.1:27972-43140 GCA_002335545.1 Apodemus speciosus
GTGGGAAACGTTTCAGGATGCATGCCTGCCCCTAATTGGAGCTGATGGGAAATGCGGTGCACTGTCAGTTTTACCTTCTTAAGCTCTTGTAAAACATGACTTGTGGCCATTTTCTGGAAACCCAGAATGGACTTGGCCCGAGATTCATCCTCCTGGCCAGTGTTTCATCACAGCTTGCTTCAAAATGGTGGAAGTGGTCTTATTCTTGACCAGTGGGGTAACAGTGGACTAGCCTTAACTTCAGATCTAGGGTGGATTGAGAGAACTTGCTTCAAAAAGAATAAGGATGGACATGAGTCCCTCATACATACATACACACACACACACACACATATGCATACATACATATATACACTACATACATACATGCATGCATACACATATACACTCATATCATACATACTATGCATGAGAAGAAAAAGTAAAATCTGGTTTCCTATTCCACAACCACTTTGTTGTTGAACTCGGGATGTCACAGCCTGTGCCTCAGGCCAGTTTTAGCCACCAGTCCACAATAAGGCAACCGAGAGTCAAATTAATATTTGAAAGTAGAAACAGATTTATTCAATGAGGCCACACTGGGAAGAGGGCCAAAGATCCAGCAAAAACCCTAAGTACCCCGTAAATATACCTTTATGTTTCTTGAAGTGAAATTAATAAAACAGGGAGCTAAAGCTATGTACATCTGAGCAGGCAAGGTGAATGTGTGGTCCCGCTGAYGCTGACCCAGTATCTGGACCTGTAACATGGTCTGACATGTTGTTAGATGTGTAAAGTCTGTGTGACAAGTTCTTCCTCTGGCTGGGACTTTTCTTTCTCCCAGCAGATTCCTGGGGGAAATTCCCATTTCTTCTGAGGTCCACTGTTTCAATAGTCTGACAGTTAGACTGAGAGTCACAGGTGTCTCTTTGGAGTGTCTCATTTCTCCCGGAACTTCATTCTGTTTTCCTGTCTTCACAGCAATCACAACTGATTTAACCTAGTGAATAAATGATGTTGGTTGGTTCTTATGCAGCCTGCCTCCCCTGAATATTTAGATTCAACTAGGGTTTGGGTAATGAATGTGCTTCAGGCTTAGCATGATAGCTTGATGGGATTTAGAATTACATGAAACAAACCTCTGGGAATGTCTAGGGGGGTTGAGAGAGACTGGCACCATTTCACGGGCCAGGGTCCTGGATGGAATGAAAGGAGAACACAAGGTGTGGTGGTTTGTATATGCTCGGCCCAGGGAGTGATACTGTTAGAAAACATGGAGTAGGTCTGCCACTGGGCGTGGGCTTTAAGACCCTCATCCTGGCTGCCTGGATGCAGCAGCCTTCAGATGAAGATACAGAACTCTCAGCTCCTCTGTACCAYGCCTGCCTGGATGCTGCCATGYTCCCACCTTGATGATAATGGACGAAACCTCTGAACCTGTAAGCCAGCCCCAATTAAATGTCCTTATAAAAGTTGCCTTGGTCATGGTGTCTGTGCATCAGGATCACTGCTCTCTGCTTCCCGGCTGTGGCTATAATGGGACCAACTGCTTCATGATCTTGCCACCATGCCTTCTGTCTGTCACGTTGGATGGTAACATCAAACAGCATGCCCAAGGATACTCGTTCCTGTGCCGCCTTTACCAGGTACTGTGGCAGAGCAGAAACAACTATTTATACAAGTGCCTTGGCATCAGTAAGTAGTATTTGTTATATAGGACTGTGAGGCAGTTCAGGGTCAAAGGGTCACTTACCACTGAAGTCCCATGAGTCCCCATTCTGATCAGAGGATCGCGGTGGCACTTGGAATTCCAGGGATGGCACTGTCATCCAGCTAGGGACATAGAGGTATAGATACTCCCCTTGCTTGGTGAGCAGTTATTCTGATTGGCTGCAAGTCTTCTCTGTGGAAGGCTCGGAGGCCTCTCCCCTCCAGCGTGTCTATCCTTTCACCTGAAGGGCTGTCTTGGCATAGTCCCRAGTGAACCATGGCATCTCCTGACCTGCCGTAAGCCAGTGCTTCTCAGCTTGGCACTGGTGGTATTTTGTTGTGAGGGGATGCTCTATACATTTCAGGATGCTTAATAGTTCCTTGTCCTTATTCAGTAGACTCCAGTTTTCTCTCTCTGCCTCATAAGGAAGCAGCTAAAATCTGAAGAGATTGCCATACATCTTCTACAGACAAAGTTGCCCCTGGCTGAGACCTCCTGGGCTGCCAAGTTCTGTTATAACCAGAGAGGCTACTCCACAGAGCTGGTGCTCCTCGGGTTCTTTGTGAATCCTGTGGCAGTTGGTAAGCACAGGAGTCATAGATTGTTTCACCACCAAGACCTGCCAGAAACTTTCTACACTGCTCTCTATAGCCTGTCTTTTACCCAGCCAGGCTACACAACCACCACACACTCACATTTCTGGAGGCTTTTTGCTTGACATCCCTCTGAGTGTCTAGCTCCATATTAACATCCTAGTTGTTAACAAGCCACACCTAACAGTGTCAGTCCCTATGGGCCAAGCATTCACACACACGAGTCTATAAGCAAATTATAGGTTTAAAAAAATAAAGTTTAATATATAAAAAAGTTACATATAAAGGTTTCCTTATTTCTAAAAGTTAGACTTTTGGAAAGAAGTAGTTTTTACATCAAGTCTTTTCAAACTCTTAATCAGCTGTTCTTTGTCACGATCTGAATACTGGAGAGTACAAAGCAGGAAGCCTTATTTGACAAGAGTGTTCCTGGCCACACCCACCTATAGAGGCTGTGTTCTTGGAGCTATGCGGCTATAAGGAACCCTGGCGTCAAGGGGATTCTTGCATGGTGGCCACCTCGGGATGTGTACCAGGCTCATGGCATCCAGCTGGGGACAGTCTGGAAGCGTGTGCCTTCTTAAACTTACATATAAATGCATCTGTTTTTCCAAGGCTAACTTTGAATGACTCCACTGGTACCAATGAGCCACAGGGCAACACCCTGCCCAGACACTGCAAACTACTTGCTTTTTGTGAAGGTGATGCTGTGTCTGGTGTACCAGTTCTGTCAGGATTCAAAAGCATCTTCATCTCAGGGTCAGCGACGGGGCCCTGGGAAGTCAGGGGGAGGCTGTCCCCTCCAAAGTCTGTAAGATGCTGGTGGTGATCTTCACTGAGCAGCAAGACCATAGCTCCACCGACACGCAGCACTCTGTGACAAAAAACCCCAAACAAATGCTAAGTGGGATGAGTGTTTCTGTGTTTCGAGACAACAAACCATTGCGATTTATTTAAAATAGTTGTTAATCTGAAATTTAATTTTATCTATTTAAATACAAGAGTTTTGATAATTAGGTAGCATCTTCCATAATGCATATTCATTATAGTAATTACGGAATCTCTAGTACAAATCTGTTTTAATTATCTATTTTTGTTCTACTTAGAAGGCAAGCTTCAAAGTAATTTGTAGTTACATTCTAATAAATGATTGTATAACAGAGAAGGCAAGTGTCAGAATCTATGGACTCAGTATATTTAAGATTGAAAATGCTGCCAGCAGAAGTCACCAGGGAGGAGTTAGGACACGGACAAGGGACGGTTAAGGGATGATCCCAGAAAGGGCAGATCAGGAGACATCAGCTTGAGAATTTATTTACCTAGTCATTCAAGTGCTGTCAGTGACACATCTATGGGAACAGTGACAGCTCGTGAGTGACCAAAGGCTCACAGCAGTGAGGGGAGGCAAGGGGCAGTGAGGGTGCGGCAGAAGTTGCAAGATGTACACCAGAGGCTCCAAAATCAGGCTCAGGAGTGAGCCAGCCCAGTGACAGGAAGCGGGGTAGACACGACAGGAGGTGCCGAGGAGAGCTTCTCGCCCTTCAGGATGCCGCCTCTGTAGGCCTAAGGCATAGCCAGGCCTGCTCTCCCTCTCCAGCTGGGTATCCTGTCCCCTTGCTCCCCAACAGCAACCACTCCTGGAAACACTGCTGGGCATACCGTCATCCCACTCTGACTGACAGGCAGGACCTCATCTGCCCTGCCTACTGCTGTGTCCCCAGGATCTAGTTCAGGACACAACATTCACACATCTCTGAGAGCCCCTTCAGCAAGGGTGATGGGACCTCTTAAAGAACAGGGAGGTGAAGTAGCTGAGGACCAGGGAGGAGAGTGGGCAGAGCCTGGTTCTTGAGGAAGGGACTGGGAGAAGCCAGAGGAGAAAAGCCACTTCTACACAGACCAGCAGGCAGGAGGAGGTCAGCTAATGCCAGAGACAGAAATACAAAAACTACAAATAGCTCTGAACACAGCAAAGAAAATGGAAGCGAGGTGGAAACGACACACGGGCTTCTGACTCATTTCATTATCCAGGATGAAAAGACTGGTGCTTAGGACGGGGCACTGGGAAGATGCGTCTTTTTGAAGAAGGAAACTGCTATAGTATTTTTGGGACAGTGGTTAGTTATATTTTATCAACAATACAGAATATCTTCAATCCTGTAACATTACCTCTGTGAAACTATCTCAAGACTACATAATTGCAGTAGCAGCAGGGTAACAGTGCTCACAATGATGGTGGCTAATATTTACTGTCTGTTTACCGTTGCCCTCTTCTAGCACATGGCAAGGCAAGACACTTCACATGATATTCATCAGCTTATTTACTGTAATTTTTTCAAATAATGGAGAAAGGAGAAAAGAAGACCCATCTCTGTGAGTGCTCTTCTAGGCCTCTTTCCATGCACACAGAATTTCTTACAAAAGGGCTACTCAGCTCAAAACGCTTGCCGTGAGCAGTGGCGGTATTTCAGTTCTTGATGTTGAYGATAATATCTTTAAAATGTCCTGTTGTTAAAAGGGTGAGAAAACTCTGTGTACCAAACCATAAAGGATTTCTCTTCTACATGTAACCCTGCAAGCCCAGGGGTAGATAATTCAATAAAGCTGTTACTGGGCCATGGCGCACCTTAGGTCTTTGCCGTCTAATCCACCGACTGTCATCCTTCTGCCTCAGAATGTCTGGTGGAGTCCCTGGCCCTTGAGTAGCTTTGCTGTTTCCTCACTCCTGAATATTAGAATTATAAAAACATGGCCCTTTTACAGCTTCCACATTTTCCTGGAAACTTYTCCTCCCTGAAACCATTCCAGCTTCTTCAGCATGTGGAACGCTCTCCTTCCATCAAGGTGACCGAGGTCCATCTCARAKTTTGCTCATGTATTTTACATRGGAATAGTGGAGAAGAAAGCCCAAATGCTCCATCAAGTTCCTAACTGTGCTCTGTGTTGACAAGATAATCAAGTGAGCTGCATGGCGGCTCTTGGTATCACAGCAATCATTTGTCTGACACTCTGAGCCTGATCCATCTTCCTTCTTGGGAATCCCATTCTGTATGACACACGGACCCATCGATTTCCACAGCCATTATGAATAAGGTTACTGAATACTTCTTTTTCTTAATTTTAGTAACACAAGTATCTTTTGATTTCTAGACATCTAGATTCAATAAACACCATTGAATTATTAAGAGAAAAGCTTATGTATTTAACTATGAGTGTATATCCTCACATACCTTCTAAGAAGTGGTTATGCTAGAAGTCTATGTAGGAGCTAAGAAGCAGAGTGATGTCTAGTGCTCAGAACTGTTCTGAAAGCATTAGATCCATGGGACCCTCTGAAGAATACCTGAAGGTATATATTATGATAGAAAAGTTAGCTATGAAGCAGTCAGTCTGCTTATGAGGAGTTATAGAGTCATGGCCAAGCCTGGGACAAGCTGTCTGGCTTCCAAGGATGTGTTCTCAGTCACTATGCTATATTGTCTGCATGAACCGGAACCAACGTAAGTCACAAGTCAGACAGGTAGCAAGGAAGCTGGGACAAAGGAGAAAGATCCCCCACCCCCAAGTCAAATGCATACACTGGACCTACTGAGACATTCTTAACCATGCAGGAAACTTGAATATTCACCTTCCTGACTCTGTGGTAAATGTTTAAATTCCATGACAGTGGGCAAGCAGGCAGGCATATCCATCACTGTCTCACATCTACAAAAACTTCCAACTGCTGCACGTGCTGTCTGCAACCCTAACTCCCATGATCTGTAGACATGTCTAAAATAGAGAAAGTTAGATCTTTAGTCAAGTCTATCTCTCTGGAAAGTTCCAGTTTAAATGCGTGTCATGGCTTACACTTTTCATTATCTCTCCATGAACTGGTTAGTAGGTAGTGAGCAACACAGTTACAGGCACAGGCTGTCCTTAGGAGCTAGGCTGTACAACAGGATCATAACTGGCAGCTTTGAAGGATCATACCCAGGCCCAACCCTAGACCAAGTAAGTTAGAGATGTGGAGAGAGGTGGGGAAAGGCCAGAGTATTTTAAACATGCTCATGCAATGACTTTAACATGAAGTCAGGGTTGTGAAATCTGCTGAAGGAGAATTAATATCAGATCTGGGATGATTAGGAGATGCCTACATCACAAGTGCTACTTTGAGCAGGACAGAGCCAGGGACCCAGGCAGCAGGGAATGGCTTTAAAATGTATTTATTTCAGTTATTTATTTTTGCATGCCTGCATGCCACAGCACACACTCATGTCCAGAGCCAGCTCTTGCTCTGTACCAACAGGAGAACTGGGATTGTAGATGGAGATATGCTTTACCGTACCCGTCCATCACACAAGGACCCAAGGTCACTAGCACTCCTGTAGAAGAACAGATACGGCAGAGGGCGCCTTCGATCCAGCATGGGGCATGGTGAGAGAGAAAGACCCCCGGGGCTTGCTGGTCACAGTCTAGCCAAATCTGTGAGCTCCAGCCATGCTCAGAGAACTTGTCTCAAAAACTGAATGGCAAGTGAGACAGAAAGACTTCTGGCCTCCACATATGTGCACCACATGAACCCGCCCAGTTGTCTCTGACAAGATGTAGTGAGACAGCTAAGAGGCGGGCGAYACCTTGAGTCAGGCTTTGACTCCCTGTGGTATGTTCACCTTGAAATGGAATTCTCTCTTACACACTGGTGACACATTACTCCCAAAGAAGGGTAGCGACACTCATGTCCTGGTCCAGCTGATGAATCAATCCCGTATTGTTGTRTACTCATTCCTGTATCAATACAGATGGCTGGAAAATGTTTCTCATTGAACCTCTTGAAAAAATACTTCCATTAAACTACATCCAGAGGTCAACTCTGGAAGTGTGGTATGAGCAATGTCTGCATTATCATCTCACGCCAGTGAGGGTCCACCCTGTCACTCTGGGCTGTGGTTCTGCAGGCTCAGGTTCATCTTCCTGGGCCATTTCTTGTCTGTAAAGTGTGGGGTCTGACATGGAGGATGCAGGTTTTTGTGAAGATTAGAAATAAATACCTAAATTATCCACTCTGGTGACAGAAACAATAGTTGTTCTTGTTTTTGTTTTTGTTTTTCTCAATAAAATTAATGGTATAAGAAGATGCAGAAAACACATTTCAGTTATAAACTTCTAAGTTTTGGAAAATTAACAGTAACGATTTTGGGAAATTATTCCACTACAGACAGTCTTAAGGGCAATGATATATTTTGACTAAATGGCCTATAGCTAGAGTATTATGGAAATACGTTCAACAACTTACCTTTCCATTTCTTGTAGAATGCTTTTGATGTCTTTTCCTAACTTAAATTTTTTTCCAAATGGAATGTCAGAAATAATAACATCCATACTTTGCGATGGCAGCGGTAAGTCTGGAATGCAGAGACCAGAGACTCCTATTATGGCAAGGTCGGGATGTGCCACCTCAGCACAACACTCTCCTACAAGGAGGAAAGGCCGCCCAGAGGATGTCCTACCCAGGGATCCATCCCATAAACAGGCACCAAATTCCGACACTATTATGGATGCCAAGAAATGCTCACCAAAAGGAGCTTGATGGCTGTCTCCTGAGAGGCTCTGCCAGAGCCTTACAAATACTGAAGTGGATGCTCACAGCCAACCATTGGACTGTGCATGGAGTCCCCAATGGAGGAGTTAGAGAAAGGTCTAAAGGAGCTGAGGGGGTTTGCAACCTCAGAGGAAGAACAATATCAACCAATCAGACCTCCCAGAGCTGCCAGAGACTAAGACATCAACATGGCTCCTGCTGCATTTGTAGCAGAGGATGGCCTTGTCAGGCATCAATGGGAGGAGAGGTCCTTGGACCTATGAAGGCTCCATAGATACCCCAGCGTAGGGGAATTGAGGGTGGAGAGGTGGGAGTGGGGTGGGTGGCGGAACACCCTCATAGAAGCAGGGGGTTGTGGGGGGAGGATATGATAGGAGTTTTCTGGGGGGAAAGAGGATAGGGGGATAACGTTTGAAATGTAAATAAAGAATATATCCAATTAAACAACAACAACAACAACAACAACTAAACATATCCTACAAAATTCAGAGCTTCTATACTGTTTCTATGAAAAGACAAGACTTTGAAAACTGAAGAGTCAAGATAAAAATCAACAGCATTATTTTGTAATCCTCCCTGGTCTGGCAGGGTAAACAGTCATGAGCAAATGCAGAGGACAAGAATCTCTTAACAATTTCCTTTTTATTTTTGCCAAAGGTCTTTAAAGGCTTAGGCAGCCATTCTCTGTAAACAGGTCTCTCTCCTACTCCTGAAGCAGCAGTTCTCACCAGCCCCACAGCATAAGTTCTCACCAGCCTCACAGCATCTAGTTCTCATCAGCCTCACAGCATCAGTTCTCACCAGCCTCACAGCTTCACCAGCCCCACATCAGTTCTCACCACCCCACAGCATCAGCTCTTAGCAGCCCCACAGCATCAGTTTTCACCAGGCCACAGCATCAGTTCTCACCACCCCACAGCATCAGTTCTCACCACCCCACAGCATCAGCTCTTAGCAGCCCCACAGCATCAGTTCTCACCAGGCCATAGCATCAGTTCTCAGCAGCTCTACAGCATCAACAGTTCTTACTACTCCCAGAACATCCAGTTCTCTCCATCCCCACAGCTCTCAGCAGCCCACAACATCGTTATCTACAGGAAGCGCCATTGACTGCATGGAGTTCATATAGGGGTGTCTGCAAGACAGGCTGTGAGTCAGGGATTTGATGCAGAGACTCCTGAGACTTTAAGAGCCCAACTTAAGATTGAGTACACGGTCAAATCTTGTAAATTATTAAGTGCTCTGAACTGCCTGTGAAACACTCACATTCTGGCACAAACAGCTGTTCTTAGTTGAAGTTAGTTCTGTATTCACACAGACTCAATCCTCATGTCCAGTCATCTTGCCTGGACTCTTTCTGTTCTTCAGGAGACTCACCTCTTCTACATCTGCATTTTATTAATTAAATTAATTAACTAAGAAGAGCTGCTACTGGATTTTCTATGCTTACTACTTTTTTGTTCACTTTAGTTAAGTCTAGGGAGGCACAAATAATGTCAACAAATTCTCAATCCACAAGTTCAGTTAGTTTTTATTGATTTTTGTTTTTAATTTATTTTTGATGTGTATGAATGTTCTATCTATCTATCTATCTATCTATCTATCTATCTATCTATCTATCTATCTATCTATCTACCTATCTACCTACCTACCTATCTATCTATCTATCTATCTATCTATCTATCTATCTATCTATCTATCTATCTATCTATCTATCCATCCATCTATCAATCAGAGTTTCTCCTGGCTATCCTTGAGCTCAGAGATCTGCCTGCCTCTGCTCCCCAGTGCTGAGATGCTGTGTGTATTATGTGTACTACATGCTTGCAGTGACCTTGGAAGCCAGAAGAGGATGTCAGATTCTGAAGCTGGAGTCACATATACTTGTGAGTTGCCATGTGGATGCTAGAACTCAAATCAAGAAGAGCGGCTAGTGCTTTAATCACTGAGCCACCTCTGCAGCCCCTGTAAGTAATCTTAAACATGTAAAAGAACTAGTTTGGAAACTGGGTTGGGATACCATTTAATTTATAGTTTAGTAAGGAATATTGTTGGGAAGGAAGATGCTAAAGTATATACTTTGGAAATACCTATTATACTATATAATGTTGAGCCTAAGGATAACACATACTTTTGCACACTAAAGTTTTAATCAAACTTTAAAATCTTATTAGCACTACAATAATTGTAGCACACGCTCATCTACCAACAAGCGTCCTAGACACATGTTTCAGGTATCACTGGCTTAAAGCTGGCTTTCATAAAACTGCCTGTGAGCTTCGAAGTTCTACTTTCATATTTAATAAATTTCTTGGGTGACATTTGTAGTTGAGAACATATTTTGTCTAGAGCTGTTTAAGTAACAGTGGATCTCAGAGAAAATTCCAGTGAATGGAGGTTGCTCTCAGTTCGACCTCACATGGAAAATGGGAGCATTTTAGGCCTTCACGGACTTCACACTCAGAGACTTCAACAAACACAAAATTCAAATAAATTGTCTCTGCTGTTTTTATTTTACCAAGTGACGACTTAACAAAAATTAGGACTGCAGTTTCATTGTACTCTATTCTAGAATATGCTCATGTCCAGTTAAAAGGAAGAAAACGATGAAAGCCACCAGAAGGTTCTTGCCACAAGACATCAAGAGATAGTTACAGAATTTCACCTTGTGTGTTATTAAGCTCAGTAATCTGTTCATGCTTTCCCATTGCTAACTTTATTTTTAATAACAAATCACCAAAAACCCAAACAAACAAACAAAAAACCCAAAAAAGAAAAAAGAAAACCACAAGTACAGGAACACTTGCAATTGAAGACTGAACAACATTAATTTAGAAAATCAGCGATTCCGTGTTGATGAAAAGCCATGCTTCACACAGAGATGTGCAATGCATTTTCCTCAGCTGCATGTGACAAACATCTGGCTTTGATCCACAGATATCATTTAAATAACTTCTAAGCTTTGAAGTAAATGTTAGGTATTTCTATAAGCAGACCTGTCTTTTTCTAGAGAATATAGACTTGGTACTTACCTTTCCATTAAAAATGCACTCTAGTGAGCTTATTGGTACCAAGAGCTCATTACAACATAGAAATGCTACCCAACAACACAATGCCGGCATGCAAATTCTTCCGAGATTACTTCTTATCTATTTTCTCTGCACTTCATGAACACCTAGCCTATGACATCCACGTTTGCCAGCAACTCCCCAAAGGTAGCCAGCCAGGCCAACAGGACAGAGAAGTGCTAGAGGAAAACACTCTAGAGTGAAGGAAGAAAACCACATGGCCTTAGAAACAGCTCATCATCATACTCCTGAACAAGGGTGGCAATAAATGACACAAAATCTCGTGACAAGGATCTTGTTATAAAGCCTGTTGTGGAAATGATGAGAGACCAGCTGTCGACTGCCTCACTGTCGAAAATTTCAAACAGCTATAGTAGTGGAAGTAAGCATACACACACACACACACACACACACACACACACACACACACACACACACACTGACTCTCACTTTGTGTTTACCATCTCACCTGTAACAGAGCCTTTAAGTAACTCAATTCTGTCTGTAAGGCCTGCAGCCTTCAGATTGTCACATGCGCCAAGTAACTGCGTGTCGCTCACATCAGCACCCATGTAAAACACATCCTATGGGGAAAATTCCATACTTTAGGTATAAGTAAACCCATTAAGTGTTTCAGTATTTAATAAAACCTACTTGCATTTTATTAAGGGCAAAATTAAAGTTAACATTCTTAATTTCAAGTTAAAACAATCTTAAAGCATGTTTTTCAAAATATAGAATAGTAAACTTTAAAGTCTGTTAATATTTTACCATTATAGTTGCCTAAAGAATCTGGACATTAGTATAAACTAGGTATGAATAATCATCATAATCCTGTCATATTTTCTTAAATTTTTCATAGAAGTTAATGAAATAATATAGACATTTAAGAACTCTTCAAAATCTATTATAATTATAGTTATCAAGAACTCATATAATTACAGTAATCCCAAACCAGACTATCTGCTTATACAAAACTGGTGACTATAATTATGAAAATAAATACATGATCTGGCGTAGGCCAGACTCTGCAACTTACCGGCCATTCCTCAGCAGCTTCCACGAGTAGAGTCCCAAGGCCACACATTGGATCTAAAACCAGCGCTCCAGCCTAAACAGAAATACGAATCGGTGTTACTATGTCTGCGGTAATAGGTCTATAAAAGAAGCCTAACTGGGGGAGTCATTATTTCAAGAATTAAGATTCCTTCTTATACTCTAGGAGAACCGCAGGCAGCTCAAGTCCTAAGGCAGGACTGCATTTGCCATGGTTCGAAGTGGGAGGGAGCCCAGTGTGGTCAAGGAACATGGAGTGAGGGGCAAAGGCGATGGTAACGTTGGAGAGGCAGCCACGGGATGCCATGGCTGTACCCTCCAGACCSTAGGGGTCTAGAGCAGCCCATACTTCATGCCCGCCCAAACCAGGGCACCTGGGGCTTTACTCTTTCTGGAAATGAAATGGCTGATGAGGTGGTCACCATCGGAAGTGTTCCCATCACCATGTGAGAGGGAGGGAGTGCAGGACAAGTTGTGCATTGCTCTGAGCAGTAACATCTGGATGTCAGTCACATGACTGCCTACAGCATCAGGCTGGTTAAACCATGCCAGTTACTTGGTGCATACGGCTTCAAGGAGTCAGGAAGAGAAATGATTTACGTTTGAAAAGAAATAAAAATTTGGAGAAAAAGCCTAATTAATTACTCCCACTCTGGGAGTCCCCTAAGGATTCTGGTTCTATTGCTGAAGGACAGGCAAGTGTTACAGGGCGTGATCAAAGAAGTCACATGATATTGCAGTTGGAGGGCATCACTGGCTGCTCTGGAACATGAGCCATCAGGAGGCCGGTTAGAGAGACCAGGCGGGAGAGATCAGGAGTCATACCTGGAGAAATAGTTGGATTCTGGGTATATTTTAAAGGGTGGAGCCAGAACAGACGAGAACGATTAAACTTTTTGTCTGACCAGCAGAAGAGCTGTCTGTTACTGGCGGGGCAGAGGTGTGGAGGGAGATTTGAGGAGTCAGGAAACTCTTCTGACATGCTCATTTTAGACACCCCTAGAGTCTATGAGTGACTGCATAGATGAATCTAGAGCTCAAGGTTCAGGCTACAGATACGGGGTTAGGGTTAGTCAATGTGAGTCGGCGGATACTGTATTTAAAGCTGGGTGAGAAGAACATTTGGGAAGCAAGGGAAGTTAAGAAGGCACATCTAGGCATCAGGCCTTAGTACCCTAAACATAGATGTTCAGAAGATGAGGCTCAGACATGCTTACTGAGTGGTGGTGCATGTGATTCAGGAGCAGAAGCAGAGTGATTCCTAACCGACACAGAAAATCTGTCCAGGGAAAGCAGTCACATCATCAGATGTTAAAAAGGACAATGGGCCAGCTCAGTGAGGTCTTCATGAAAGAAGTGGGCACGAGAGAATGGGAAGGAAGGGACTGGGGAGCACACATCAGTCATCTCCAAGTTTGTTTTGTTTGGGGTGGGGATAACTTGGACTTATTCGAGAATTTTATTTTATTGTATTTTATTTTTTCCAAGTTGCAAGAGCAATGGACACGGTGATGGCAGAGGCCCTTTAGAAGGAAAAAGTCCTTAAATATGAGAGAGGAAGCTGAATCCGGTGTCCGGTTCTGGGACATAACAGACAATTCCCCATGGAGGACAAAAGGCAATGCTATGAGGGCGCAGATTCTCGCAGCTGACAGACTGGGTAAAGAGAATACTCTAGTTCGGGCTCTAAGTCTTCAAGTCCAATAAGAAGGGAGAGCACTGAAGGTGCAGAACCAAAACCAACCAACCAAACACCAAACCAAACCAGCCAACCATACAAAACCCAAGCCCAAAACTAGTGTAAGACAACAGAATTCTTCCTTTTTGAGAGACAGGATCTTGCAGTGTTACCAAGGCTGTCCTCAAAGCCCTGGGTTCTCGTTATGCTCCTGCCTCAGCTTCCCAAGTAGCTGAGAGGATAGGTGGACATTTCCACACCTGGCAAAGAACAGAATTATTGAAACAAGAGGCATCCAGAAGACATTCTGGATTTGACATGGTCTAGGATGGGACTAGGCCAGGTCATTACAGGGAGAGGAGCCAATAAATCAAGAGGCAGGCCGTTCGTTGCCTGGCTATGGTGATCATTAAGAACCAGATAGGAATAAAGGCTTCTACTCTAACGGGACTGATGGGAAGTGAGGTCTGTATCTGACTGGTATATTCAGATGACATGTGCTTCAAGGGCAGAAGAAAGGGACCAATAACCAGTGAGGAGCAAGCAGGACACATACCCCACTTCAGGTTGAGTGGCACTTGGATGTGGGAGGAAAACATCCATCACTGGACGTGTCTACAGAGGAAGCAGGGTCCCCGGGGCACAGCCAGGTGTCAGGACCAGACGGTACCTGAAGAAAAGAAGTGAAAAATCCTTCAGGCAAGAACATCTATGTCCTGGTTCCAAACATATGTCTACATCTAGACAAACTTGGAAGTTCAGGTTTGAATGTGGCCACATAAATTTATATTTAAACACAAACTCTTAAACCACTGAAATCATAGAAAAGATGGGAATCCCATCTCTAGCCTTATAAAAAATAGATTAGGATAAAGGTTTAAAGACCAGCGTGGGGGCTTGAGCCCAGGACAAGCTGATGCTAAGACTCCCAAGGCCCTGGGAGAAGCCTGGGCTCCCACCGAGCTCCCGCAAAGGGACTGGTCCGGGCTCCATGCTTGGGCGGAGTAACAAGAACAGCAGTGGAACCAGGTGGGGGCTTGTCTTCAGAGAGCTCTAGGCCTAGGAGACCAGGCAGCTGACTTTCCTTCAGGCATCCGGGGCCTGCAGTCTTTGCACACTGCTGATACAGAGATCTCTCTGCCTCTTACCATTTGCTCAGTCAGTCACGTATCCACTGATGACACACTTTGACCTCAGTGAGCAAACAAAAACACCTGGCTCATCTGGGGCGGAAGGCATCCTGTTTCCCTAGTGAGCAGAGCTGTGGACTCTGGAGGGGCCGTGATAGGAGACTTCACAGACACTCACACCTGACAACAAAACCATGACTTTAAAGCTAGAAAACCCGACAAGTGGTTAAGGGAGATCATGTCGCTGTTACTCTTGGAACTTAGAGAACAGCTCAAATGGAGAGGCAAGACATGGGGAAACACATGGGATAGGATGAGTGGCTTGGAGGACGGAGCAGCAGGTCAACACGCTCTACTGGGAATTTCAGAGGT